>CAUYRB010046619.1:0-28407 GCA_963574695.1 Propithecus perrieri
CATATGAGAATAACATCTATTGGATGTCGGGCAGGGGGGAGGGGAGAGGAGGGGAAGGGTAATTGCATACACAAAGAGTGCAATGCGCACCATCCAAGGGATGGGCACACTTGAAACTCGGACTTGGGGGGGAGTGGGGAGGCAAGGGCAACATACATAACCTAAACATCTGTACCCCCATAATATGCTGAAATAAAAAATAAATTAATAAAACTCAATGAAGAATTTTTGAAACGAACTTGGCCTCATGTTGTACTTGATTAAAGAGTGAAAAATCTTGTTTTAGAGAATCTCCTTCTTCGGAATTTTTAATACTTTTCTATATGCTTGTGGCAGGACCCAGAGTCATTTATTAAAAAGAGAACTCTGTTGAAATTGGTACCCTCGAGTTCACTGTTTTGTGCCACATTGATTCAGCTTTTGAGTAGAGACATTTGTGATATTTTATTTGATCACTTTCTGGAGTGTACAAATTCCATTTCGGTCCAAATTGGTTCATTTAAACCATTTTAGAAAACATACTTTGTTTTACAGCTTGCTAAAAACAATCAGTAGTTACTCCAGGCTTGACAAATTATTTCACTTTGTTCAATATTTTTGCTATGTTCCTAAAATAAATTCAGCTCCAGAAAAATAACATGTTATTCTATGTGCCATAGATTAAGATTAAGATTGAGTATAAGAATAAAATGCCAAACTTTAAATAGATTTCCTTAATTTCCATACTCTTTAAGATACTATTTCTGATCTACTAACACAAGGCTAATTGAAGTACTCCCCCCACCATAAAATAATTGTTTATACAGAATTTAGATCTTAGACTATTCTTTCAAATTATCATATACAAATTTTAAATGCTACGTTTAAATCCTACAACAAAATCCTCAAAATCACATTTTGCTAGTGAAATGTATAATATTTGGAAAAATCAAACTCCAACTACAGTAAGAAAACAATATTTAATAGTAATAGTGCAATCTTCTCTTTACATATCTAGTACCAACCTGATTTACCAAACTTTGTGACAACTTATGAAAAGGACCCTTTTGGATTAAAATTTAAATCACAACTCTTAAGTACAGGTAAGTGGTTATAGTTATGAATATTGCAAGAAACTGCTTTATATATTAATAATAGTACTTGCAAAGGCTTATAACTAAAAGGGTTTTTTTTTGCTTATCACCTTTAATAATAATGTAGTAAATTTCTAAAAATTATTTGCAACAATCCATTTACATTGCTACCCACGACTTTCAGTTTATCATAGAAAATTGAGTTTGTAACCCAATGTGTTGTGTATAGAGAACAAATAGAGTATAATGCTTAAGAGAATAAACTCTGAAGCCAAGATGTACAACTTTGAATCTTGGCTTCATGACCCTAAGCTTCATTACCTAAACTGTCTCTCGGTTTCCCCATCTATACGTGGAGATGATAACAACTGAATCTACGTCATAGAAATATTGTGAGAATTAAATCGGCTAATACCATATGAAAAGCACTTAGTTAATAGTACATTGTAAAACACATGATAAACACACACACACACACACACACACACACACACACAAGCCATTATCATTATTATGGTGTCATTTGTATGGCACTTACCTAGAGTTAATTTTTATTATTCAGCATTCTTTATTTGGACAAGGATGAATAATACATTAACACTATATTAACATATCCTAATTATATAACAATTAAAACTAACAATAAGATGTTAACAGTAATTGTCTCTGGATAGTAGGATCATGGTTGCATTTTATTTTCTTCTTTTCAAAATGAGAAGTGAATAATTTTATAATTATAAACTTAGGAAAAATAAGCAAAGTTTTATATAGATTTGCATTTACAAATTGTTCAGCAATTTACCACCCCCGGGTCCTGATCTCCAAAAATGATACCACATCTGAGAGGCATCATGAACAAAGACATGTGTCATTGCTAAGTTTCTTATTTGTCTTCCTATCTCTAGAATGTGGGAGCCATTTACTGAAAGATGATAAAGAGAAGAACACTACAGAAAGATTTATCACCTACAAGCCTCGTGAATGTATCTGGGACTCAAAACTAATTTTGACAAAATCCCCATGGCCTGTTAGATCTGCTTCATACACAGTGAGTTTGACTCTTTCCTATAACTGCTGGGAAATCCTCCAGCACGGTTGTCAAAATTGCTTAGTGCAGAGTTTTTAACTTGTTGTAGTGTATGTAGTAAAAGATATTTCTATCTTTAAAAAAGTATGTAGACCTTTGCTTTTTCTTGACATGCAAATAATGAATTATCTAATATTTTGGATTTTCTTTTCTCATTACAAAGATAGTTGGTATGATGGACTAAGGCCTAAATGTTGTAAGGAATTTTTCCCAAATTTCCTCCCACCTCACTGGGAGCCCACAAGCAATTTAGTGAATTGCACTCAAGTAAGAAGTCCTGACAAGAAGACTCTGTGATACACTCATAAAACAATGTCGAGAACACATACTTTTACCATGGCTCAAATTCTACCCTCGGCAAATAAGGCTGCTTTGTAAACCACGTATGTCTAAGAAAAACAAGATGTGAGTCTGGGGTACGGATAAGCTTTTAAAGCAAAGACTACTAAATAGTTTTTAAAAAATCAGCAACAATTAAAGTTAATACACGTTTGCTTTCACTGACTTCCTTTGTACCATTTTCCTTAAGAGACATAGAAGGCAGCGTGATGCGTACAGTGCATTTATGTACCGTGTGGAAGAAAAGTTTATGAAGACATGCCAGATCAGGTGCGCAAAATATTTAGGATTTGTTGTTGAATACTTACATCAACTTTTTAGAATTACCACTCAATTACTGTTTTAAATAAAATGTACTTAATCCTATAAGAGGTCTACTGTCACAGGAACTATAAATGAAGTATTCCTGTGGTGCTCATGGTGGACCGTTTTAAGTGGAGCCTGAAAGAATCCATTCCTTTGACCAAATAATTATTATTTTTCCTAGTTTGCAAAGAAATTCTAAAAAAGTGCCAGCAATGATGTCAAAAGTCTAGGTTTCACAGACACTGTTGGTGCCACTCATATCCTCTCCATCTTTATCACTCCGGAGGAGCATTTCCTCCTAACTTCCAAAGGCCGGAATCTATGTCCTCGCGGGAGGGCTTTCTCTGGCAGCTGGAGCTACCACAGCAGGTCAGACGTGCTAGGGGTTTAATGTCTCCCAGCAGCAGCCCTCAAGCAATAACTAAGGTAATTGTTTTACACTGTTCCCCGGAGTTCCTCCAGGGAGTTAACCTCCAATTGTCCCAGTAATTACTTGCACTTAATTGGCTTCTTGAACTTTCCTAATTCACTTGCCCATATTCTTATCTTTGTTTTGGGGCTCACCCCTGGTTTCACTTAGAATCCTTGTTCAGTGCCTGCTTCTGGGGAAACCTAAATAGAGACAATGATCCTATAAGGCAGAAAGCCTGGCTTCAAATTCCAGCCTTGCCATGAGCTCTTGGGCATCTTGCTTAACCATTCTCCCTCACAGTTCTTCACCTGTAAAATGGCAATAACATGTATCCTTAGACATAATACGGGGAGTCTAAGTCGCACCGTGCTTTATAACTTCTCACACTTCTCTTTATTCACATGTCAATATCATCTTTGAAAAGAGGGTGAAAACACCGATTAACACAGCAGATAGAGTTTGGACTTTGAGTTTGGCCAAATTCTAACTAATGCAAATTCTAACTAATCCATCTATAATTGTGTTATCTTGGATGACTGAAGCCTATTTTCTTAGGTTTTTGGAAAATTCAATAAGATAATACACATAAACTGTTGACACAGTTCTTTATGTCTTCTTGATTCAATTATTAGTAATAATTATTATTCATTATAATATAGAAATATGGCCTGGCATGACCATGGAAATGTTACTTATTGTCTGTGGCTTAGTTTTCTCACCTGTAGAATGACAATAATAATAGTATCAACTTCATAGAGTTATTATGAAAAGTCAAAGTTTATATTTATGATACACTTGGGACAGAGCACATGACACTTAGTAATTCCTATATAAGTATTTTATGAATAATAATTCAAAAACTATGTATTTTGTGTGCACAAAATAAAATACATATGACGTGTAGGCACTAGCCAAATCGAGAGCTTTCTGAAAAATGAGAGAGAGAGGCTATTCAGTACAATTAGTCTTAGAACTTTTGTGAGCCCAGAGAGCACTGTCAGCAGACAGCTGTCTCTAAGAGGACCAGATGACAGATGAATACATAAAGAGTAGCCAGGTAGCCAGAAAGCTGTATTCAAATGGGCAAGAATTCATTTTATAGTTATAAGTGATGTGTATGGGGTCACCCGACCAATGCTTTAGGGTATAGACTTGTCCTTACAAAGGTTATTTTAAATTGCAAAGATCCTGCTGTAAACATGTAAAATTATTGAGTCCTTTAGCAACAGCAGGGGCTTCTCCTCTATAGATGATATCACGCTTGAGCTTAGTAATCAGTGGCTCCATGATAACACAAGCTCCAACCACAAAGAAAATATCATGGTAGTCCATCGCTATGGACTAAAACAGCGTGGTAGTCCATCACTTTAATTTCTTACAGTGGTTACAAAAAACTATAGACAGCTGCTGACTGTAACACTATGAATTCATGGCCTCCAGCCTCAGTCAGAATTTCAATCTTCATAGATGTCACTGAGGAGCATACATCAAGAGCAAACATACCTCCATACCCTACAGACTTTTGAAAATAAAAGCATTTTAATTTGAAATAATATTTCCTCTTGTTAATTTTCCTTTTTAAAAATATTTGATAAATTTAGCAAACTGAACCCTGTGAAGATTAAACAAAATGGCTTTCTTTTTCTCAAACCACGAATTTCAAATGTGCAGTTGAATATCCCCCTCCTTAGTTTGAGAACAACTTTGACAGATCCTATAGATTTTCAATCACTTTGCTTGTAGTAGATGTATCATTTCTGTAATTTAAGCTCATGTTCAGCCACAAAAAAATTCTATAATTTAATTTTAAAAGTTTCTGTAATTTAAGCTTATGTTCAGCCATGAAAAGTTCAGGATAAAAGATATATATTGTTTCCATTTAACACCATGCATAAAGAAATCAGTTCATGTGGTTGTAGATCTAAATTTGAAAGGAAAAATAATAATGCTTCTAGAATAAATTTGGGAAAATAGATGATATCTTAGAACCAAAAAAGCATTATTTATAAAGAAAAATTATTGAAAAATGTTTATAAAAATTATGTTCTACTTGAACACTAAAACTACAAAATTCTATTAAAAGACATCATTAAGAGAGTAACCTCAGAGAAGATATTTGCTACTCACATAACCAAGAAAATGGTTTGTATTAATAATACATAAAAAAACTCATGTAAATAACTAAGAAATAGGCATGCAATCCAATAGAAAATAATAGATATTCCACACAAGAAGATATGTAAATAACAAAACATGAAAATGTGCTCATCTTCATAAGTAATCAGGGAAATACAATCAGATACACAATGGACTACTATTGCACGCATACCAGAGTAACTAAAATGAAAAATATAAACAATAGACAAAGCATAGATAGGTGTAGAGCAACTAGAACTTCTATACACTGCTTGAAGGAGTATAAATTGGGAAAAATAATTTGGAAAATTATTTTGCAATATATTCTAAAGTTGAATGTATATGTATGTATAACTTAGGACACAAAATTCCATTCTATATCCTATATAATTAACTAAGACATATATATGGCATATATATGTTCACTAAAAGATATGTACAGGAATGCTCATAGCAGAATTATTTGTGATAAAACCTTCACATTAGAGACAAGGTCAATACTAATAAATAGTGGAATGGATGAAGTGTGATATATTTACACCATGGATTATTATATAGCAAAGAAAATGAACAAAGTATTGCCATATGCAGCAACATGGATGACTCTCATAAACACATTGAGTTAGAAAAAAGCCAGATGATATATATACATATTTACACTGTATTATTCCATTTATATACTGAAAAACAATTTTCTATGTATAAGAAATCAGGAAGTTGGCTTTCTTTAGTTTGAAGAGAGAGAGTACAATGAGAACCTTCTGGATCCTAGTAATGTAGTACTTCCTAACCTAGGTGGTGGTTACATAGATGCAGTCACTTTGTGATATTTCATAGAAATATGTATTTAATATCTAATGATTTATTTACATCTTCATATATGTAAAACTTTAATAATTTTTTTTTTAATTAGAGTTTTCTTTCTCTCTCTCTCTTTTTTTTTTTTTTTTTTTTTGAGACAGGGTCTTGCTCTGTCACCCTGGGTAGAGTGCAGTGGTATCATCATAGCTCACTGCAACCTCCAACTCCTGGGCTCAAGTGATCCTCCTGCCTCAGCCTCCCTAGTAGCTGGGACTCCGGGTGCACCACCACACCTGGCTAATTTTTCTATTTACCTATGTTGCTCAGGTTGGTCTTAAGTTTGTGGCCTCAAAAAATCCTCTGGCCTGGGCCTCCCAAAGTGCTAGGATTATAGGCCTGAGCCACCACCCTGTGGAATTTTCTTTTAATTGCTTTAAATTTCAAATAGAAAGAAAGCAAGCCTCGTCCATTCTAAACTAACCCTTTAATCTAACCCTTTAATCTCCAACTCAAAATTTCTTTGCTCTCTTTAACAAAGGCCTGACCCTCAGCTCAGGGAAATGGGGAAGGGGAAGGGGATATTGTCTCTTGTTTTTCTCTTTCTGCACCTTCTCCCCATCACACTTCATAGCTTCTTGTCTACCTTTTATCACCAAGGTGTTGGTGTCCAGAGAAGAAATGGAAGAAACAGGGGCAAAATCTCAGGTAAGACAGACTTCTGTAATCTGCCATTGACATCCTCTGTGTGGCAGATGTCCAAACAGTGACCAGCTTATGGAGGACATTTTTTGTACATTCTTCTCTGTCCTAGACAGAAACCTCATTCAGCACAGTCCTTTGGAGAGAACTAACCTTTGTTAATTTTCCCTAAGTCCCCGCCTCGGTCCACTGCCTCTTACAGGTCTGACAAGAGGCATCGTATCACTGGTGGGATAATGCACGAGACGGCTGGAGCCTAGCTATTTTATTTATCCACTGTGTTCACAGGACCCTCCATACAGCTCGCCGAATGGTGAGAGTATAGGTGGCTCCATGTTTTCCTTTCTCCCTTCCCTCACGTTGTGAACCACCCATTTTTTAATGACTAGGTAAGAAGTAGGCACCATTCTCTATGATCAAATGCACACCTCCTGGGTTATAGGAAACCACTCCTTCACCAGGAACTCCCATATCACCTTGTGCTGAGGAACATCACCAGCGGCCTCTGCATTTTCTGAAGCTCAGCAAACATCCATGCGGAGTGTGCCTGATGATTTCCCCCTCTTATAGGTACCCCCAATCTTCATAAATGATAATCCTGAGCATCCGTGAATTGGTTTTGCAGGGACCACCTGATTTTCTTTCCTCACACGAGTCAGAATGGGTATTCCTGAGGGCTTTCCCCCAAGGATAATGGTGCCTACTTAAAAAAAAAAAAAAGCTTGCAGATGTTGAATTGTTTACTTACTTAATTTGGTTGGAATAGAGGGGAAGAATAAAAAGCCTGGCCCATCTACCTTTTAGAGAGCTCTGTAGTAATCTGTCTTCTAGCAGTTTCTCTGTGGAACATAGGTATACCTATCTCCTAGTGTTAACTTTAGGGCTTTTGTCTAATTTTGAGACAGCAGGAAACATCCGATTTAAACATCCACTTAACATTTTTATTCCTTGACTAAGGGAGCTCCTATTTCCCCTCATTTAAGTGAGAAGACTCACTGCACTCTTCCACCCTGCTGGTGCTGATGGAGAAGGAAATGTTTAATTGTGTAACACAGGATGTATTTAGGAGTCCTCGATTTACGCATCATTTAGTTGGTTTTTACACATCAAACTCAGGAATATGCAATGAATTTCATAGGCATATTCTCACTCAATTCTCTTCAGACCCCGCAATGTTTAGTTAGGTATTGTTATCATCATCATCATTATTATAATTTTACAAACTAGGAAATTAGAGTTCTCATTAGGAATTTAATGTTAGCAGCATTTATTCGAGATGGTGCTCCAAAACACTCACATTGTACTATAGCACTCACTTGTATGTACATACTTTCTGATAAATTACCAAAAATAAATTCCCCTATTTGGCTAACACAATATAGTTCAAATTCCATGTCATGGTTGTAGTCATGCTCAACCATTCCTTTTTGTTATCCTTCTTCTATGAGCTTGGTTTTAGCTATCTCTATTGTGAATAAGAGGATGAAAACAGATGACATCTAGCAGTTATAGTCAAGTTTCTGGTCTCAGGAGTGACCTATCAGGTAAGCCTCACCTTTTGCAGAAGGTGATTCAGGAAATTCTGTTAACACATCTCTCTTTGTTCATTTAGATAGCTGATGGACCAAAGCAACATAGGACTTCTTGAACTCTCGCTTGAACGTTCACCGTCTGTGCATTTCCTAATAAGAGCAAAGATGAATTTTGGCACCATCCTGGATTCCAGGGAAATCTGCACTCCTCCAGAGGCACAAGAAAGTTCTAAAACAACAAATGTTCTCAAACAAAAGTTGCATAATTTAAATTCCCTTGTTACAATATGGATGAGAATACTGTCATCAGGGTTTTGATTTAGGTTTTGAAATTTAGATCTTCCAACTATGAGTGGAAATGCTTATAAAACTTGTGCTTTCCCTCTTGTATACTCCTGGATAGAGCTGGAACGCATTCTACTAAGTGAGGTATCCCAGGAATGGAAAGACAAGCACCACATATACTCACCATCAAATTGGTATTAACTGATCAACACATAAGTGCACATATAAGAATAACATCTATTGGATGTTGGGCAGGGGGGAGGGGGAAGGGGGGAGGAGGGAGGAGGGGAGGAGGGAGGAGGGGAGGAGGGAGGAGGGGACGGGTATATGCATACACAAAGAGTGCAATGCGCATCGCCCGAAGAATGGACATATTTGAAACTTGGACTTGGGGAGGCGGGCAAGGGCAACATACGTAACCTAAACATCTGTACCCCCATAATATGCTAAAATTAAAAAAAAAAACCTGTGCTTTCTGTTAATATCCCAAATTATAGAGATGCTCTGGTTTTAGGTTAAGCTAAAACAGTAAATAAACAAGAATGATACTTACTAATTTTGACCACCGAGCTTCTCTAAGGCAGACATTGCAAATTTTATGTTTGTATCCTTCATAGAAATAAAAATCATATGTAGTATATATTCTCTTAAAGGATAACTATTACACCATGTGTGCAGAAGTAATAGTTGGTTAAAGGTCAAAACTTAAAAAAAAGTACAGAACAGAGTTGAAGTAGTTCAAATACAAATGGGGCAATAACCAGTGGGTTATTATCCAAAGACAAAAAAATAGGAAAGTTTAATTTGTGACAGGGCAAAGTTCTTCTAAGGTTTAAGTTGTTCCTAGAAATAGATTTTATTTCAGGAATCATAGAATGCCAGATGGTTTGTGATAATGTTTATTTCTCCAAAAAAAATCAAGAGTTGTATGGATGAGGTTTGTGTTCATATACACAGGGTGGCATTGGCTGAAACAATCAGAATTTACTTGTTATGTTTGCAGTATATTGAAATCAAAATCTGAATCTTTACTTTTCAATTTTTTCTAATATGCTTTTAGAAGCCTATCTGATACCCTCAAATATATTAAAAGAGAGAAGATCTCCAACTAACAGAGATAATAAATGTCCTTCTTAAAGATCATCAGGCTTGGAGAAATTATAGTTCCAAGCAGAGGGAAAGATCTCCCTTTCAACATATGGAAACCATTTTATAAAATTTTGTTTAAAAATCTTGAGGGAAAGAAAACAAATGACTTGGAATTTCTTCTTTGTTTCTGATAAATGTTTAATAACAAATCATTTTAAATAGAAAAAGGCAGGGGTGGAATTCAATGCCACTGCCAGCTTTGTTGAATGGGTTATCCTAGCTCCTTCCCTGTTTCACTGTGAAAACTAGTTGAAATAAAGTCCAATAGGTATTTAATAGCTGTTTACATAAGCAACATTAGGGGAAAGATGAGGCAATGAATTAAATCATTTCCCAAAGGATGTTCTGCATAATTTAATTTCCCTGGAATTTTAATAGATAATCATCCATGAAAATAAAAGGGTTCTTTAGAAAAATAAATGTAGCAAATGCTGGACTAAATATTAATAAATCAGAGAGGTTAATTTTCTCAGGAAGTATGAGTAGAAAGGTTGGAATGACGCAGGACTTAGTCCTTGGCCTCATCTTTCTTATCTATATACACTACTTTGGTAATCTCATCCATTCTCATTGCTTTAAATGCCATCTTCATGCCTAAGATGTCCTAATATTTATACCTGGCCCTGGCATCTCTCCTGAACTCCAGACTCTTAGACTCTTATCTACAACAACGTACTTGACATCTCCTCCTGATGTCTAATAGTCCTCTCGAACTTGCCATGTCCAAAACTTAACCCTGACATTATTTCCCAGTCCTGCTGATCTCAATAAAAATAAAAATAAGATGGAGTCACTCTTGTTCTCCATTTTTTATCTCACATCCTATGAGCTGTTATATCATGAACACAGCTACTTTTCACCATCTCTAGTAAATACATTGGTCCAAACCTTGTCATCTCTTGCCTTCATTATTGCAATAGCCTCCTATCTGAAGGACCCTGAAGGCCCATATCCACTTCAATCTATTCTCAATGCAACAGCAGACTTGTTTGACTCTTTTAAAATGCAATTCTGTTAGGTAGACAGCTAGGGACTTCTGGCCCCTCCTGGGGACTGTCACATCTGGGAGGAGGAGGGCACGGCTTACCAATCAAAACTTAGTGTGTCAAGCAGCATAGGTACAATAGAGTCTGGAAGGTGACCTAGAACAATCTAAGTCTAATTATCATGTCATTAGCTTAAATCTCCATCATGGTTCACCCCCACCCCCCACATGAGCTCTCAGAGAGGCTCATGGGAGATCCACATGCACAGTAAGACTCAGGTCATATAACTCCCAACTGTCCATCAAAGTGATTCAATGATGATGTCTGAACCACGAGGAATGCCCACTCCAGATACTATAAAATCAACATTTAGGTGCACATATAGTAGTAACATTCATTGGATGTTGAGCAGGTTGGGGAGGAGGAGGCAACGGGTATATTCACACCTAATGGGTGTGATGCGTACCATTCAGGGGATGGACACTCTTGTAGCTCTGACTCAGGTGGCACAAAGGCAATATATGTAAACTAAAATCACTCTGTGGCCCTGTTTAGAGTGCAGTGGCGTCATCATAGCTCACTGCAATTTCAAACTCCTGGTTTCAAAAGATCCTCCTGTGTCAGCCTCCAGAGTAACTGGGACTAGAGGCGTGCACCACCACACACAGCTAATTTTTCTGGATTTTGTAGAGACGGGGTCTCTCTCTTGCTCAAGCTGGTCTTAAACTCCTGGCCTCAGGCAATTTTCAGCCTCCCAAAGTGCTAGGATTACAGACATGATCCCCTGCACCTGGCCAAAAGACCATTTTGAGATTTTGGCTATTTATACACTTTTAAAAAATGTTTTTATGGCAGGGTGTAGTGGCCATAAAAACCTGTAATCCCAGTGCTTTGGGTGGCTGAGGTGAGAGGATGGCTTGAGGCCAGGAGTACGAGACCAGCCTGCGCGACATAGCGAGACCCCATCTCTACAAAAACTAAAAAAATTAGTCAGGCATGGTGGCATGGGCCTGTAGTCCCAGCTATTCAAGAAACTGAGCTAGGAGGATCACCTGAGCCCAGGAGTTTGAGGTTGCAGTGAGCTATGATTGTGCCACCGCACTCTAGTCCTGTCTCAAAAAAAAAAAAAAAAAAAATGCAATTTCCAGGTTATTTACAAAACTGCTTATCCTTCAGGAAAATAAAGTCATAACCTATGGCATTATCTTTTCTACCAGAGAAAAATCATTTGCATCCCATCTGGAATGGAATCTACCACATCATCTGTAACTTCACAGAGTCCGGGCCTTAGTTAATATTAGTAGTAAATAGTGAGTTAATATTAATAGTGAGTTAATATTAGTAGTAAATAGTGAGTCACACAAGGCTACATTCTTTTAGGCAAGCACCATCAGATAGAAATATAATTTGAGCCATGCATGTAATTTTAAATTTTCTAGTAGGTATATTAAAAAAAGAAAAAGTAAAAATAATTTTAACAAAAAAATTATGTAATCCAATATATCAAAAATATTATTTTAACATGTAATATAATAAATTATAAGATATTTTACATTCTTGTTTTGTACCAAGTCTCCAAGATCTGCTGTTCATTTTATACTTATAGCACATCTCAATTCCAACCAGCCACATTTCAAGTACTCAATAACCACATATGGTGAGTGGCTACCATATTAGACAGTGTAGCTTTAGATAATCACATACTCATTCGATGGGCTTGTTAACCAATTCCCTAGGATGATGTTGAAAGGTCATGTTGTACTTCATTGACCTTATTTCCAAGTTTTGGGTCATTTTTTTTTAACTTTTCCAATCACAAAGTTTAGTCGTTTTCATTGGATCCCAGGACATTAAATGATAGCAAATAACCTGTACAATCTTTCTACAGTTTTACCTTGTTTAGTATAATAAATGGGCTTTTAAAAAAGTTATCTTAAAGACATTTTCATCAATCATGTGAATTACTTTGCTTAATCGTTTAGCTAAAGATTCTTAACTTTAAATTATAATTGAACTATTCCAACAATAACAGTCATAGCACAGATAAGAACTAAGATGTACTGAAGATCTTTACAAGCCAGCTACAGTAAACTTCTTTATATTCATCATCCAACTAAAGCTCACAAAAATTCTCTAAGATAATATTACTATTTTAGAGATGGGGAAGCGAAGACAGTTTACATAACTTGCCAAAGGCCACACAGCTTATAACTGGACATGGAAATAAAATCAAGTCTTCTTAATTACAAAGCATGAGCTATTAAGCACTATGCTATATGCAGAGGTGACTTCAGCGTGAACTCTTTCAATTCATATCTATTAAATAGCTGATGACTTGCTGTGCAAATTAATATTAAAGATTCATTATATGAACAAAGGTTTCTACATTCTTTCTTTTCACTGCATGAATGATTTTTCTGTTTCCAGAATGAGTAGCAAGAACCTATAAAAAATGTTTTTATGACTAACTATAAAAACACACTATTTCATCAACAATTAAAATATCACTAAGGGAGAGAAGTTCTAATATTAAATTTTTTGGAGTGAGATAAAATTTAGCACTTTTGTTCTATCTTAGTACTACTTTATAAATTGGCTTATGAATTACTCTTATTGGATAGATGGAAAGCAGAGGTGATTAATTATGATTCTCATGATAAAAATACAATTTTGAAGCCTTTTTATATTGAAAAGGAAATAGAAATAGAAAAAGCTCCTTGCTTAATGATTTTGAGAGGCAAAAGTCTTCTTGAGGAAATGTGGCCAAGGGACATAAAATGTGGTCTCGTAACAATAGTTTGGTATTTTTCCTCTATTCCTATTTTTTGGTTCAATTTGTACAAGGTAGGTATTAACACTGCTCCTTAAATACGTGGTAGGAATTGCCTGTACAATTTTCTTAGGTACTTTCTAAGAGAGAAAACTTTAAATCAGTAATCCAATATATTTAGTGGCTATTATTCTATTCACTTTGGTTTTTTCATCTTTTACTGTCACTTTACATTTTTAAGTCATTTGCCCATTTAATTTGGTTTTCTGATGTACTGTCAAATGATTACTTATAATTTGATAAGTTTCAATATGACTTTTATATCTTTCATTATTTCATCTACTTCATTCTGTGTTTTGTTTACATATATACCCTTTTACTAACCATTAGTCTTTTCAAATTCATGTGTAGCTTGCTAATCTTTTTTAAAAATAGCTTTCAGTTTTGGATATCATATCTTTGTATTTCATTTCATTTTAATGATGTCATCTTTATTATTCCCTTATTTCATGTTTTGTTGTTGTTTTGTTGTCATTCTGTTGTTCTTTTTCTATCTACTTTATCTGAAGGTTTAGGTGGTTGATATTCTTTTTTATTTTCTAAGTATTGTTCTTTAGAAAACCATACATTTACCTTTCTTAGAAAAACCATACATTTACCTTTATTTACTGCTTTATTAGCTGTGGATTATCTTCCATAATGAGAAGTACACATTCTGTAACAGTACATCATGCTATCTTAGATCCACTTGATGGATTGGTCTGGTATTCTTTATGTCTTTCAAGTACTTGTCTATTCACAGGGAAAAGTCATTCAATAACTTAAATTTAATATATAGCTTATCCATTTTATTCCAGAATCCTGTTGAAGCAAAATATTATGGCTTCTGTTCTAAAGTAGTAACTTTTTCTAGCAAATTGGCTATTATACTTATTTAGTTTTCTCAAAGAGTGAGGAAGAAAATATAAATGTTAGAAATTAAGAAAAGTTTTAAAAATTGAAATTATGTGAAAGAGATATGTTCTCTCCAAGGGCAAGAACAGATTATAAGTAGAACTGCCAGCAGTCTTCCCGGGTTTTAATGTTAACTCCCATAATTTTCAATTACACTTTTAAATAATCAAACTAAATTTCAAAAGAAAATATGTTTAATATTACATTAATTTTGTTTAAAAACTATATATGTATATATAAATATTAGAAAGATATATGAAAATATTTAAAGTGATTATGTCAGGGTAGAAATTTTCTTTATACTTTTATATATTTTCTAAATTTTCATCAACTTACATCATTACTTTAGCAAGTAAAAAAAGAAACAATAAATGCTAATGAATAATGCTAACAAAAATTAAAACTGAGTTAAAACCACCCCTCTCAAAAACAAACAAACTTGTACCACAGATTATTCCTTTAAAATTTTTGTCCAAATGTGCCTCTCTCTCTATATATATATATGTGTGTTTGTGTGTATATATACATATATTTTAGAAATCAAATTGCATATATTTTCCTACCTGATCTTGGCCTACAAAAATGAGTATCTTCATATCTGGTGCACATTTACTAATAGAATATTAAACTTTATTAGTTTCAGAAGAGGGTCGAGCCAAACCAGAAGTTGCAAAAACTCTCTCAAATACAACCATGAAAAAAAAATTATCTTAAAAGAATAAGGGCTCAAGAATCATTACTATTTATTTCAAATAATGCTGTAAAGTCCTATAATTTCAGGGAAAGCCAAAAATATCTAGAAGGGGAAGCTAAACAGGAAGATAGCACCAGTCAAATTGCTTAATACGGACATCATGTAGCAGGAATTGTCATAGCAAGAGATGATCTGACCAAATGAAGCAATTTCAGACCAGCCATCAAGCTTTCACATTCTAATCAAATTACCTTAAACTCTGGGATTTTCTTTTGGTGGAACTGAGTCATCAGAAAAACAAGATGGGACCGTGGACTGAATAATTTTTAAAGTCCTATCCACCTTTCAATTTCTATTTCAGATTTTGTATTTATTTAACAATGAAAAAATTGGCCACCCATGTGAATGAAAATAAAAGCATGTATTTTCAACCACCATATGCATAAGTATTTTATACGTAGATTGAATATATAGAGAGACAAAGCTATAAAAGTATTAGAAGATAATATGGGAGAATATTTTAAGCTTCTTGTAAACAGATCTACTTAAAGATGAAAAAAGTCCAGATACAACTCACAGACTAGGAGAAAAATATCTGTTAAACATATATGAGACAAGGAGTTAATATTCCTAATATACACAATGATTAAAAAATTAAAGAAACCTTACAATAATCCAACATATAAATACTTTGTACATAAAAGTCACAAAATACCAATTAATCTAAGCAGAAAAATATAAAGGAATATGCTTATCTTTACTATTAGCAAGGAAATGCAAATTAAAACCAAACGCAATACAATTTGTACCCATTGGATTTACAATAACTATTAATAAATTGATAGCATTAACTGCCTAAGGACTTAGAAAATGAACAGTCTTATACACAGTTTTAAGAGTATAAAATAGTGTGGTATGAATCGGGGAATGTTTCATGACCATCTATTACATATTTAAATGTAAATATAATTTGACCCATCAGTTTCACTTCCATTCTTCAAAAAGAGTGGTACTCATATGCAAAGTTATGTATAGAAATGTGTACCTTTAAGTATTATTTGTAAAACAAAAAAACCTGGGAAGAAAAACTAGAGGTACACCAATGTAAGAATGGTATATCTGTACAATGTGCTAGAAGACAGTTATTTTTTTAATGAGATAAATTTATGTGTACTTACCTGAAAAAGTAGTCCATGATAAGTAAAAATTGCAAGATAAAACCAGTGGGGATACCACTGTGGTGCACATACGTGTGTGTATCCATATTAACATGGATATATATTCATATGTGCTTATGTGTAAATATACATGCATGTACATACACAGACATACACGTTCTAGTCTGCGCATGTGTTTATAATAATTACAGTAGCTAATATTTCTGAGTCTTTTTCTTGTGCTAGCCACTATTCTCAGTACTTTACATTAATTGACTCAGTTAATCCTCAGAACCACCCGATGAGCCAGAGATTAGTATTCCCTGTTTTTAAAAGCGATTTGCCCAAGTCATGCAGTTGGTGATGGAGCTGGAATTGATTTTATGCAGTTGATCTCCAGAGCCTGCACCTCTTAAACCTTTCATTGAAAGTTCTGTGAACAGGATCGGTCTGAAAAAGAGAAGCAGACCAAGTAGCCTGGTTGGTGTTGTCAAGCTCCAAAGATCCCAAGGATCCTAGACTTTCTCCTCTGAGTCATTCATGAACATTTCGATGGTTCTTGTTGCCTTTTTAAACGCTCGGACTCCTTTTCTTCTTCAACAGCAGGCAGCTGAATTCTAACTTTCGTCTCTTAATTAATACCTCTGTGGAGTGAATGAAAGGTCAGTGAATTTAAAATATTAAGATTCTATTAGATAAGAAATGTAGCCTTTGGAGGACACCCTGACATTTGAACAACAGAAGCAGCTTTCTATTGGAGCCACATTATTGATTTAATTCTGGGCTTGCTGAGAATATCAATAACTAAGAATTTAAAGCAGTGAGGAAAAATTGTCTACATTTCTATTATATAAAGCTATGCAATAATGATGAGCTAAATATAGATCTGTTCACATTCTTACAGTCAAAACAATTGTATTAGCAATAGTAAAGGCCAAGGTATGACCTGCTGCTTCTATTTCTCTTTGTGAAAGTTTTGGGCAAGTGAAAGTTTTGCTCAAATTTTGAAAAAGTGACTATCTAAAAAATATTAAAGGATGTCATCATCAGGGTTATGTGGAGATTATCAAGCACTTATTTAGAAAAAAAAAAATAAAGAGCAGTTATTTCCAAGGCTAATTCAAACCAGATGCATGTTAAAACTCAAAACAAGTATTATAGTTTTCTAACGAGAAAACTTTGTATGTTTCAGTGGATTTCAGAACAACTTTCAGAATTCTTCAACTGTGCAACTACGTGCTGCATTTTTGCCTTTTGCTGTACAACAAATATATTTTTAAAACTTCTTTTCAAAACAATTTTTATGCTAAAAATACATATTCATTGCTATATATTTTAAATTAAACGTGAATGCTATCCCAGAGCAAATAATAACTAATTCTTACTGAGCACATTCTATAACTCTTCTAGTTATTTGTTATGTGCCTTTTATGCACAATCCAATTTAACCTTTACAACAACGTACATATGTTTTCATATATATGTATTCAATATAGACTGATTATCACCATTTTGCGGAGGGGGTGGGTGGAGGAGGTTACTAATTTGCCAAAGTCCACATGGTTTACAAATGGAGCATCTGAAAATCAAACCCAGGTAGTTTTTTGCATTTTTTGTTTGTTGTAATTGCGAAGTCCAGATTCCTAACCACCATACTCAGTGTCTCTAGAGTTTAAGCACGCAAAGGCAGGAAACAGGTTTCAACTGTCTTTTCGTCTCTAATTTTATCACTGGAAAACTAACTCTGCTAAGTCGTATCTCTTAAACTATTAAGTATTTGACATATTCATTTGTCTACAAAATTTGATACACAAAGTGGAAGGCTTTTATTCTTCTCTTTGAGTAGAAGAATGTCTTTTCTATGTTTTCTAGGATAGAAGAAAAACCTGAAAGCAAAGATCACTGCTATATTTTTTATTGACTGTAGAGAAACATTCAATTCTTTTTACTAGTTGAAACATACATTTAAAATATTCAAATTTCAAACAATTTTACTTTCATGAGATAGAACTTTAAACTTTTTTATATTTTTCGTACTTATGAAACTTTTAAACTGTTCTTAATGATGAGCTAAGAGCTTTCTGTAGAAAACATGCACTTTTAATCACATAATCCCAAAAGGGAAAGGTGAAAGCTAAATTGAAACTCTGCTTGGGCCATCCAAGTGACACAAGAAAAATTAACCTCTTGAAGACATTGGAAAGATGTCATCATCCTCAAAAAATGACAGGGAAAAGAGGACAGAAAGTTATATTATAAAGCCTTAATGGCAGAGACCTTAAAGTTATTTATTCTCATAAACCTATCGACATTCTCCTTCAGATTTTAGCATTCATCATTTAAAATGTTTAAACATGAACTTTTATAATAAATGTAGCAACACTGTTACTAATTTTCAAATAGTGTTTTAATGTAGAGCATTCCCTCTAAAACTAATTACTCATTAATTTAAATATGTAAATGAGATCAGCCAGTTTCACTCGCTAATCTCCTTTCGGGCAATTGTTCTCTGTGCTGTCTTTTTAAGTTAAAAAAAAAGTCTTTCTTTTCCTTCTCAAAGTCATTTGATTATAATAAATATTCATTACTTGATAGTTTAATTTCAAAATTGCTTGATGGGAAGGAAAGCAACTTCTGTAGACAGGAGATGCCTCACACAAACTTGGACAAGAAGTTACCAAAGATTACGACACACAAGGAAAAGCAGCCCGCACCTGCCAGGTCTTTCATCAGTCCTGAGCATGGCTGGTCTAGTTGACTGGCATCATAAACTCTTAAGAATGTGTCCAGCCATGCAGCTGAAAGAGCTTTATTCATTTCATAAATATTTCAAAAGGCAATTACAACTAAATGATTTTCAAAGTCACACAAAGCCAAAGTTTATTCTTTTTTTAAGAGAAACTTTTTATAATGGAGAATTTTAAACATATACAAAAGTTGACCTCAGAGAATAGTGAACTCCTATATGCCTATCACTCAATATCAACAATTAATATCAATCACTTTGGCAATTCTATTTCACTTATCCCTCCCCAGCTTTCTTCCTGCAGTATTTCCATGTAAATCCCAGACACTGTGTCATTTTATTCATAAACATTTTACTATTTCTCTAAGTGTGAACAAGATGCTTTTTATCTTTTTACCTCTTATTTTTAAGGAATATACGCATTGCAGTTTTTCATTATCATTGTTGTAATAGTTAAATATTGCAATCACATGATAAAGGCCATAAATGCAAGAGGATGGTAATTAAGACCATTGGAAAGAATATAGCTGAAAGGGAAGAAATGTTTTCCTTCATTTTTCTGCCTTCTCTTACTTTAAATACTCACCAAGCTATTTCCTTCTTGTTGTTTCCTTGATTCAGAAAGTAAAATGATTATCGGGTCATTATAAGCTTTGAAAATAGGTAGAAAGAAAGGTCAAAATAAATACAATATAAAGCATATTATCCTTAATAATCATTTGAACATTTTTGTAATGACAGTTTATAAGGTTGCAAGATTTCTGGTCATAGGAACAAGTATTTTTCTACCTTAAACCTGATGGTAATAAAATAGTAAATTAGTAACCCAGGTTTCACAGTTCATGTGAAACACTTCCTGAGTTAAAGATTATTCTTTTTGTCACAAAAGCTAAAAGTATATATAGGAAAAAATGGGATTGGACCACCACATTAATCTCCATTAATTCTTTATATTATTCTTTAAAGCCCCCAAGATTTCTTTAAATCCCTCAATCATTTTTTATTGTAACAGGTCTACATTTTATATATTAATATACTAACATTCTAACTATCACTAAAATAGAGATTGTTTTTTAAATTTCTGTTGCAATTTTTATTTTGTTTTGCTTTGGAATTTTGGATCTCAAGTACACAGAATTGTAATGGTGGTACTCCTTGGTTCCTGACCCATTTTTATTATCAACCAGTGCACCTTCCCTCTCCTGTGTTTTATTTTATGATTGTTTCCATTCATTCCTCCATCATCAATCTCTTTCCCACCTCCACCAGGCACCCATGCTTCCAAGCCACATTCCACATGGTACATGGTTATTTGTAAGTATGTGCATCTATGACATTTGTTTTTATTAAGATAGGTATGTTTTTAATGGCATAAATTATATTACATTCTGTCTCTTACTCTTTTATTCAACTTTATAGTTCTGAAATCTGCCTACACTACCACTCGTGCCATGCTGTTTATTGCTTCTTTACATGGCATGTTATTCCTCTGGTGCATATCCACATTCTGTTTATACATTTATCTATTTCTGATGCCTTAGGTTGCCTTCAAGTTCTTTTTACCACAATATTCTCTGGGGGCTATCATTGCACATGTCCTCTTATACATCTATATGAATTTACTCATCCCCTCCTCCCCCTCCACCAGCCAGATTTCCAATGAATGTTATTTCCATATGTGCACATAAGTGTTGATCGATTAATTCCAATTTAATGGTGAGTACATGTGGTGTTTGTTTTTCCATTCTTGTGATACTTCACTGAGAAGAAGGGTCTCCAGTTGCCTCGAGGTTAATATAAGAGGTATTAGTTCACCATTTTTTATGGCTGAGTAGTACTCCATGGTATACATATGCCACATTTTATTAATCCACTCATGTATTGATGAGCACTTGGGTTATTTCCACATCTTTGCAATTGTGAATTGTGCTGCTATAAACATTCAAGTGCAGGTGCTCAACATCTCTAATCATCAAGGAAATGCAAATCAAAACCACAATGAGATATCACTTAACTCCAATGAGAATGACTTTTATCAAAAAGTTCCAAAACAACAAATGTTGGTGTGGATTCAGAGAGATAGAAACACTCATACACTGCTGGTGGGACTGCAAAATAGTACAACTTCTATGGTAAGTAGTATGGAGATACCTCAAAGAACTAAATGTAGAACTACCACTTGATCCAGCAATCCCACTACTGGGTATTCACCCAAAAGAAAAGAAGACATTGTATAAAAAAGACAGCTGGCTCTGGCCACTAACACAGAGAGAGACGGATGGAAAGATGAAAAGAGATAGACAGATCAAATGATAATTCATTCACCTGTATTAACTAAAAATTTGATAAGGATATGCATCAAATTGTTCAAACGTTGTAACCTCTAAAAGACGGAATTTATGAGCTAAAGATGGGTATTAACTTCTTAAATATGTTTGTCAAAATATAGAGAAAAATGTGATTATGGATAAATGTAATTCCTTTATAATTTTCGAATAAAAACAAAAGTTAAAATTATACTTTCACTGACTCTAAAACGAAATGGAATTTTTCCATGCCTAAAAAGTCAGAGTTATTCAAATAGAAATTTTAAAAATTCTACATTGTTTACAGCCTCAACCACCTAAAGAAAGATCTGTGCATTACCAGTGATAAAACAAATTACAAATCAAAATGTACAGTATCATATCACGATCTTAATTTTATTTAAAATGTTATCAGAGCATATCTTTAGAGTATATGATTGGGGATAATTTTTTTTTCCTTTTTTTTTTTATTTCAGCATATTATGGGGGTATAGATGTTTAGGTTATGTATGTTGCCCTTACCCCTCCCTGCCCCGCTAAGTCCGAGTTTCAAATATGTCCATCCTTCGGGTGGTGCGCATTGCACTCTTTGTGTATGCATATACCCGTGCCCTCCTCCCTCCTCCCCGCTCCGCCTCCCCCTCCCCCCCGGTCCAACATCCAATAGATGTTATTCTTATATGTGCATTTATGTGTTGATCAGTTAATAATTTTAATCTTATTTGTAGTTCCTATTTTCAAAATTGTCCTCAGTAATCATGTGTTAACTATTGTAATCAGAAAAATGCACAATAAATATTAAAATCAAAAATAGTGAATAAATAAAAAGAATTCTCACTCCTCTTTAAAAAACTGTCTCAAGTATCCCAGTGCCCCAAGACTTCTTTGGTGAAGCAAATTGCCTTCCATCTTTCCTCAGTCGGCCTCCACTAGAAGCATGAGTAGCAGGTGTCCAGGGAATAGTTGTTCAATGGCTTATTTTTAATCCTTGTGATTTCAGGAGAGGAACCGGGTAGATATGGAGTTGATGAGGCTCCCTTTGCCTGGTCTCAAAATACAATCTTCTCTGAAATATGTAAAATGAAATATCTTCAAAAACCTTCCAATCAATTTGATCAGTCCATAGAAGTCTGTGATTTCAAGGAAGCCTCAACATAGATAAGAGGAAGTTAAGAGTAAAAGAAATACCAGTGAAATTGCATAATTTAAACTTATATAAAGGGATGTTGAGTCAAAAAGAGAATCAGCTAAAGGAAGTTATTTTGGGCCAACAGAAGGAAATCTTCAAGCCGTAACTTTTTAAAACAACTTTCCGTTTGGCTTAGGTGACTTAATTAATCTTATTTGTCTAAGTATCCTGACAACAAAATGATAATCTGATCATGTCAGACTTCCATCATTTTCTATGGTCACACAGTTCTGACATTCAAATATTGTTGTCATATTCCTTGAAAATCTGAAGTTATTTCCAACAAGCTGGTAAAGCCAGGGATAGAAATAAGCAAACAAAACAGAATAAATTAATTACAATTATTAATAAATGCAGACATTTAGAAAAATCAAGCAAAAAAGAAGCTACTATAGTCTCAAGCATCTTTGGCCTCAATTTCAGCATATTAAACCATTTTATCTCTACAAAAACAATCTTAAAGGAAAAATTACCATTTTAAATCAGAAATCATCATGAGAACTTGATCTTTCACCTTTCTTTTGGTCATAAGTATCATCTCATATGTAAACTTCTAAAGTAATGATTATGTTTTTGCTCAATAATCTCACAATAGTTAACAACTGCCTCTGTAATAATAACAATAATACATATTATTAAGAAGTAAGGGTCAAATTAACCATTTATAACCTGCTGCTGTAAACAGGCTTACAAAAAATGAACTATTTGTCACGAGAGCAGACATTCAAGAACAGTAAAGCCTTCACCTTAGTACTGAACCATAAACCATGCCTTTATAGTTATAGTATTGTGTAATTTTAAAATAACTGATTCATCAACCTAAGTGCCCATTATTTCATGAGTGGATAAACAAAATGTGGAGAATGCACACATACACACACACACACACACACACAAACACACATGGTGGAGTATTACTCAGCCATAAAAATGACACAGGAATATGACTCCCAATGCTGGAAGCCACTTGAGGTCCAAGTGGGTTCTTGGCTTCATGCAAGAAAGAATTCAGGAGTGAGCAAAAAGTATAAAGTAAAAGCAGTGAGATATATTCAGAAACTATTGAAAGTCTACTCCACACACAGAGAGAGGCAAGTTCTCCCAGCATAAAAGAACCTGCCCCCTGGTTCCTGTTGCTTTTCTTTTTAAGAAATGTCTTAATTATAGATTACACAAGGGGAGAAATATTCATGGGCCAGGCAGTGTTTTCCTGGAATCAGGGTGACACCCTCTCCACCATCTTGGTTCTAATTAGTTGGAATTTGCCCTGCCTCCATTCCATCCTGTTTTGATCAGGGTAATCTGAAACTTTGTTTTGAGACTTCCTGACTCAGGTAATGCTGGAGCAATGCCTGAAGCAATGCCTAAGGCAATGCCTAAGGCAATGGCCAAAGCAGTACCTAAAGCAGCACCTGCCAGTTCCCTATCTCAAAAAGAAATGAATGTCTTTTGCAACAATTTGGTTGTTACTGGAGACCACTATCCTAAGTGAAGTATCTCAGGAATGAAAAAAGAAACCACATGCACTCTCTAATGATCTGGAACTAATGGATGGGCACACGTGGGCACAGAGAGAAGTAAAAGACATTGGAAATCAAGAAGCGGGAAGCAGGGAGGTGGGGAAGGGTAAAAACTTACCTAAAGGTACAATGAACATTATTCGGGTGATGGGCACACTAATGGCCCTGACTTATGCGTTATAAAAGCCATCCATGTAACAAAAACATTTGTACCTCCTTAATGTTTTGAAATAAAAACAAGTAACTGATTCATGTAAGGGAAAGTCCAAGATCCTGATTGAAGCTTTTTAAAAAATAAGTGAGTTTTTTTTTTTTAATTGTAGTTGGTTAGCATAGGCAGGAAGCATGAAAATATACTACTCTAGAGTGGATTTTCACTTTTAAATAAAGGTTTGATAGGTACTGGGACTAAGGGTACTTGCTGATCATGTTTATTGTGTGCTCAGGACTTTGACATACATAATCTCTTCTAATCTTCACAATGCTCAAATCTTCTGACTCCAGGTTCCATGCTTATACCCTCAAATCATTTGCTAAATCAAACATAAATTATCATAATTTAGCAGGACTCAAAGTAAAAGAAATGTATTTTAATTATATTATGTCATTATTTATAATCAAAGAAAGCAAATAAATAGCACATTTAAAGCATTTCCCTCTCCTGGGAAAAGAGCACACTTCCTTTCATATGTTTAGTTTCAACAATGCTGTGGTCATGGTGTAGTGACAGAAATACGATGACTCTCAATTCTGAGATTCTATGATTTGAGGAACGAAGATTGAAGCCTTGAAGAATGAAGTCTTGAAGCTGTTTTTTTTTTTTTTTAACCAACTCATAGAAATGAATCATTTACATTATTTGTCATTGTTATTTATTTCAAGAATAAAACTATGCAATGTTTCCTTCCCCTTCAGTATTAATAGTCTAAAACATCCACCTTGAATTCAACCATATGTCCCCAAAACTTAAACTTTCTGACTCTTGGTAAAAGACTTATTCACATTAGCTGTTTCTTCCTGGACTGAGATGATTGGTAAACTGATGAATAAATAAATGTAATTTAATCCCAAACCAATAATCCAATCATGTCTACTCAGCATGATTACCATAAAGCCAGCGAATAACATAATGAAACATAAATCTCTAAGTAAACCTACAATCTTGTGAGAGAAAACACATTTCAGAGTGTAGTAATGTTAGGCCTCGTGGAGGGTAGACAAGTGGCAAGAAGGTGGCCAAGGGAGGAGAGCAAAAACCAAATTGTAGCTAGGAACTGTTCCTTGGTGGGAACATACATAGTAAAAAAGTTCCTAGTAACCTTTTAAGGGACCTTGAGCTCATTACTATCTAATTAGCATAACATGAGTGGAGCTTCATGAAGGATTCTGGGGAAGATGCATGCATAGAAAGGGAAATGGTTACATAACCAACCTGTTATGTAACCTATTATTTAACACCAACCCGTCAATCACCCCAATGGCGGGAAATGACAACCAATCCTGCCAGGAGAAAGGTGGGACAAACTACTGAGCTTATAAAAGGCAGAGAGTGCTCACACTTACAGATTTTTCTCCACTCATGGAGACTGACCCATTCACTCTCTCTAGAATGTATTTTCACTTTGTGTAGCTTTCTTTTTTACTTTAATTCTTTCTTTTATGTGAACTGTATAAAATTTCTCTGAGTTTGTGATCACTCCATCATCGGCTCCACTGGAAACCAGGGGACATCCACAGACGAATCTAACAGTAACTGCGGCATTGGGAGCACAGAAGATGCTTGAATTTAATGCGTCCAGGGAGAGAGTGGTGATGAAAATGTGAAGATTTCGTTAGAATGTAAAGAATTAGAAAACCTTCACAGACAGATATGGAAGAAAGGCAATAACACAAAGGGAAGGAAATTATTTACCCTAGTTTCCTAAAAAGGAAACTAGGGTATGAGAAACGGAATAAAGGCATGGAAAAGAAACTAGTACCTGGTTTCGGAGGCCTTTTTTTGGGTATAGGAAATGGGTAGTTATTATCTGAACTAGAGACCCTGGAAACATTATTCTTAGAGGATTGTATTCGGAGAAATGAATTAGTCACCCCACTAGTCAATCTCAGTTGAGTTTACTGTTGCTTACTATATACCAGATACTGTTCAAGGTTTATATGTATTTATTCATTTAATCCTCAAGACAATCCTACAAGGAAATTTCTACAAGTATCCCCATTCCACACATGGGAAAACTGAAGTACAATAATGTTAAGTAACTTGCCCAAGCTCAATCAGCTGAAGAGTGAAATCAAATGTTCAACCTAGGCGAAAGCCATGTTGTCAACTAGGCCACTGCACTTTGACCACATGTCTCTACTGAAGATTGGAATCAGAGTAGAAGCAAGAAAGTGGGCAACTAGGGATGGATTTGGGAAACATTTTGAAGAGCCCTGCTGATTGAATGTGGAGATAAAGCAGAGTGCTGAGTGAAAATTAAACGATGCTATTAATGAAATTAGAAAAAAAGAGGAAAAGCATGTTTGGAGGAAATGATAAGATTGTTGTGAATACGCTGAATTTGAACTTGGCATGATCAATTAGGTAGCTATGTCTAGCAGGAAGTTGGAAGTTTGAGTCTGGAGTTTACTCAGCTAGGAAAACACTAGGGTCAAGATAGTTCCACACTTACCTCAGGCACAAAATTAAGGGGATGGCAAAAATAAAAAAGTAATCAAAATATTTTAATAATCAAATAATCAAAAAAGTAATCAAATATTTTAATATATTTTAATATATAAAATAGTGTTTTCTTGAATTTCTAATTTTTTAAAATTTTTAAAATATTATTTTTTATCATGATATTTTGCGTTGATTTTGATTTTTAAAAACTCTTGCGTTGAAATAGTTATTTATCTTGATTGCCAAGGCTTTTGGTTTGTTTTGTTTTTTGTTTGTTCGTTTGTTTGTTTTGGTGCCTCCTTAAATTCTACATCCCAGGCACCTGTCTTACTTGCCTCACCCTGGTCCTGGCCTAAGCTAGAAAGAATTTTACTCTTGTCTCTGCAAAGGTTCCTTATTATTTCTTCAAGAAAGGAATGATCACTAAAACTGAAACTGAACTTAAGGGACAACTCTGATTTTCAAATTATCTAAGGTCCAGAACACCAATTCTCATTCTTTTTCCCTAGAGTGAGAAAGAGAACACATGATTTCACTCTACAGATAAGGAAACCAAGATATATAACGGCTCAATGACAAAGTTAAAACTCAATTTCTTAGTACTCCATGGGGCACACTAGATCACAAACTTCTCTAGGTACAAGTTGGAAGAAAATAAAAATGTAAGGTATTCACAAAACCAGGAAAGGACGCAACAAAAAAGGAAAACTACAGACCAATATCTGTTATGAATATAGATGCAAAAATTCTCAACAAAATTCTAGCTAATCGAATCCAGGCGCTTATTAAGAAAATAATCCATCATGACCAAGTGGGCTTCATCCCAGAGATGCAGGGATGCTTCAACATACGCAAATCTATAAATGTAATTCACCACATAAACAGAAGCAAAAACAAAAACCATATGCTTCTCTCAATAGATGCAGAAAAAGCATTTGACAAAATTCAACACCCTTTTATGATAAGAACGCTTAACAAAATAGGCATACACAGGGCTTACCTAAAAATGATACAAGCCACTATGACAAACCCACAGCCAACATCATACTGAATGGGGAAAAATAGAAAGCATTCCCACTTAGAACTGGAACCAGACAAGGTTGCCCACTATCTCCACTTCTATTCAACATAGTGCTGGAAGTCCTGGCCATAGCAATCAGGCAAGAGAGTGGCATTAAAGGCATACGACTGGGAACAGAAGAGATCAAACTCTCACTATCTGCTGATGACATGATATTATATCTAGAAAACCCCATGGATTCAACCAAAAAGCTCCTGGAATTAATAAATGAATTCAGTAAAGTCTCAGGATATAAAATCAATACAAACAAATCAGAGGCTTTCATATATGCCAATAGCAGTCACACCAAGAACCAAATCAAAGACTCAATTCCCTTCACAATAGCAACAAAGGAAATAAAGTACCTAGGAATATATCTAACTAAGGAAGTCAAAGACCTCTAAAGGGAGAACTATGAAACATTGAGGAAGGAAATAGCAGAGGACGTAAACAGGTGGAAAACCATACCATGCTTGTAGGTCGGCAGAATCAACATTGTTAAAATGTCTATACTACCCAAAGTGATCTACAGATTCAATGCAAT
>CAUYRB010046622.1:0-12646 GCA_963574695.1 Propithecus perrieri
TTTTTAGTTGTCCAATTAATTTCTTTCTAATTTTAGTAGAGACGGGGTCTCGCTCTTGCTCAGGCTGGTTTCGAACTCCTGAGCTCAAACAATCCGCCCACCTCAGCCTCCCAGAGAGCTAGGATTACAGGCGTGAGCCACTGCGCCCGGCCTGTTTTGGGTCTTTTTGATAAAGGCCATTCTCTTATAAACATTGGCCTAGGCAAAGAATTTATGAAGAAGACCCCAAAGGCTATCACAGCAACGACAAAAATAATAAATGGGACCTGATCAAATTTAAAAGCTTCTGCACAGCCAAGGAAACTATTACGAGAGCAAACAGACATCCTACAGAATGAGAGAAAATATTTGCATGTTACACATCCTATAAAGGGCTGGTAACTAGAATCTATATAGAACTTAGGAAAATCAGCAAGAAAAAAAATCAAACAACCCTATCAAAAAGTGGGCAAAAGACATGAACAGAAACTTTTCACAAGAAGATAGACTAATGGCTACCAAACATATGAAAAAATGCTCCATATCTCTAATCATTAGAGAAATGCAAATCAAAACCACAATGAGATATCACTTATTTCCAATACTGAATAACTTTAAATAACATTTTAAACAAGACGTCTGTTTAAGTGGTGGTCATATGTTACATCATACCCTAATATCCATAGATTCCAACAAGCTTTACTATATCCAGGTATCATACTTCATTTTCTTTTTTTCTATATTTCTTAATTAAGTTTTGTACTATAGAAATGAAAAAGCAAAACTTGGAAAAGGTGGGAAGGATTGTTAATGATTTCTCCCTCTTTAGCTGTTTTTAAGGGATAGAAAAGGAAAGTATCTGAAGAAATTTGCTTCACTCTGTTGCCTGCAGAGTGTTCAGTAATAGGGTCTAAGTGAATTCAGGCCTTAAGTAGTCTTCAAATTCCTGCTTTCTTAGGTATCCCATTTTCTGGTGAATGTTGTCAGGTGATGCCACTGAGTGTCACCTGAAGCAGCCTCTCCAAGTAGCCATGACCTTTGATTTATAGACTTATCTTCTTAAATAACAGGTTTTCATGAGAAGTTCATTTTCCTCCACTGCTTCATGTAATTGGTGCTTTTTATAAGATTTCTTTTCAAATAAATTAATGAAAAATAACCACCTTGACTTAGAGTAGAATTTTTTGAAAGCAATTATTCATCTTCCCTTCAAATCTATTCTAAATTTGTTTCTTGCCCACTTTTCTAGAAGGTAGATTATTATATACACATAGTTATGCTTGTATATATTATGTTAGGCACATTTCTAAAGTGTTTTATAATTTTGATTTAAAAATCTTAAAAATATTTTTCAGTCACTTTTAAAAATTTTTTTCTACTTATTGATGTGAGAAAGTCATGTGAAAATAGCAATGGAAAGAGAAAATTTTATATTAGGAATATTCTAGAAACTTAAGGGTACAGGTTCACCTTGCTTCATCCTTTAGATGTTGCTTATCACATCCCCCTTTTTTAAATGAACATAATTCACTAATTCTAAAACACATCTCCAAGCAGATTGGGAGTTCAGTAAGAGTTTGTTGTATTGGTTTAAACAAAATGAACAAACTGAATATTTAGAATGACCTTTGCTTTGTCGTTTCTTTGATTTAGAGTGATGAACTTACTGTGTGTGGTTTCAACTTTGTGATTTCAATTATTTTAGCTTCTTATCTATCCATATTTTCAGAGGGAGGGCGAGAGATGGGGGTATATGTGTGTTTGAATATCAAAATACCTTCTACTAGCAGTTTGGTCATTCAATAGTTTATGATAAGATTCAGTTACATAGTGAGTGTATTGCAGTGTACTAATTATAATTAGCACAGGCCTCAGACACAAGAAGCTTAATGAAATTATCTGTATATGTCATTTTGTGTTCTTAAAGTTAAGTTAAAAATCGAATATGTGTTCTTATTTAAGAAATGATTATTCTTAGTCTCTCATCTAGTTTCTCTGTTAAAATAAGAAGTAAATGTTAGATAGGTAAATAAATGGTAAAATGAAGTACTGGAGCCCCTTTGCAGAGAATCTCTGGTAATTCATTTTTAAATCAACTTCCAGATCTACTTTGAAAATTCAGAAATGTATAAAGTTAGTCTTTTTAAAGCAATGAATAATACTTTGCAATTTATATTATGCATAGTAAAATGTGAAATAGAAATAGCATGAATAATGTGAACCCAAAGATGCTCTAGTAACCTTATTTCATTTTTCTGCTTAATGAAGTACTTTTTAAGGCTACCTACAAATCAACTATGAAATGGCTGATGTGATTTTTGACTGATTTTTACTCCACTCAAGAACCAAAAGATTGGGACTGATACGGAGAGAAATATAATGGATTTACATACCCCATTAAATGGTTGTTAAATGCCTTAATTAGTTGAGAATTAATTGTATATTAACAGTTTTTAATAGAATTATAATTCTAAGATGTCATTAGTTGTAAAATACACCCTTACTTTTTGTACCACTAAGAAAGAAAAAAATGTGCCTCCAATTAAGCAACATGTCCTCAATTGCAACATATATACCAATGGAAAAAAGTAATGTGTTTAGCTGGGTTACTTGCCCACTCCCTGAAAAACAAATCAAAGTTTTATTAGTAAGGGAAAACGGGAGAATGGATTAAGTGGTAGTCATCAGGCCTACCATAATTATCATCATTTCATTTCAGAATCATTATAAATCTCTAAAATGTTCATGTTACTTAAAGTATACTATAGCAAAACATAGAGACTTATTAAAAATGGTGGCTTTGGAATCTTAAGGAAGTCCCTTGTCAACCTACTCCTTACACACCTGCAACTTATTTATTTTAATTGTTACTGTCTCTTTTCTATATCTTGTTTTTGGTTTATCATTTTTTATCTTTTTAATCAATAAATCTAATAATTTGATATAATCAAATAATTCTTTTCTAAAGTTTGACTTTCAGTTAAGCATTTCACCCAAAATGCTCCAAGGTAGTCTTTAAATTCAAATTAATTTTTTCAGTTTCTTGGGGACCAAGGTGGTTGTTGATAGAACTTAGGAGTCTAATAACTTGAACACGTTTTGGCATCTTGAAAAAAATCATAGAATTCATTCCAGCATCTCTTCCAAAGAGTATAATGGCTCCCTTCTTTAGATCTGTTTTGACAAAAACTTTATCTAACAGGTTTTCAGAAATGAAATGAATTCTTACTTCTTCAATTTTATATATACTGGTGATAGAAAAATTGTTTGGTACCTTCTTAGATAAATATCAGTGGACTATTTTTCAAATTCTGACTAACTAATGTCTTTTGACATTTCTCATTGTACTTCGCGTATATAGTAATGTTCTGTCTTCTGTATCTGTAAGGAATGGACCTGACATTCAAAGTTCTGCATAGAGCACAGGAGTAAGGATTTTAAAACAACCGTGTTAAACCTTTGATACCCCTGAAAGAGCACCTGAAGAATCACTCTCTGTCTTTAATAAATCATGGTTAAAAACTATAGGTGGATAAGCTTTGACTATATTTTAATGTTTATGAATATGATTAAGACTGCCACGCTTTGTACAGGCCCACAAAATAATCCTAAATTTGTTAATGCTTCCATTTCTTTTTTGAATACAAAAATTCTAAAAATTACTTGTGGAATGTCTGGTATTTGGGGGATGATGTCAGAAGTGAATCTGTTCCGTTGGTCTCAGCCCCACATCAGACTCATCAGATGAGTCCTGTCATACGCATTTCTTTTCCTTTTTTTGCACATCTACTTTTGTTTCTTCCTAAGTGCCCGATAATGTAAGGAAGCTAATTCTAGTTGCTTATAGAGCTTTAAGACTGTAAAGGAGACTTAGCATTCATATTACTTTGCATAAAGGTGCTTGTGAAAATTCAAAAACTTGGCAGGCTTCAGAAGACAGTTATATAACATTAAGTATTTTCTCTGATTGATCATTTTCATATGGATTAACATGAGATTTCCAGTAGATATTTTCAATTGAATCAAAATGGCAATAAAATAAATTACTGAAGAAGTGACTATAGTGCATATATATGTATATTATTTATGTGTATAGTATATATGTATAAACTTACAAATGCTATGTTCTTTTACTTATAGGTATCATAACATGATCCTAGTTCTGTACCTCCTTAACTATTTTTATTTTTATTTTTTTTAGAACACTGATATTTGCATTTAATGGGGAACAAAAGATGAAGAAGGAAAAGCAATATATTCACTAAGGATTATATCTGCTTACTGCTACAGACCTGTGTTTTAAGGGATTCTTCTGCTCCTTTTTGCTTAGAAGTTGATCAGCTCTGTGGCCAGACAGCATTGGAGTTTGCCTGCCTTTATCTTGTCATTGCCAGAAGAAATCCCGGTCGGAATGTAACAGTACATCTCTATCTGATTGCTATGGAAGGTGATAAACTGACACTCACTTACTAAAGTTACACCTCATTCACTCATACAAAACCATTCTTTAAAGTGAATAAAAACCAAGCCCTTGTGAACACGTCTATTGAACATGACTCATGGAGAAGAGCTTGGCTCTGATGTGCACCAGGATTCTATTGTTTTAACTTACCTAGAAGGATTACTAATGCATCAGGCAGCAGGGGGATCAGGCACTGCCGTTGACAAAAAGTCTGCTGGGCATAATGAAGAAGATCAGAACATTTCTGGCAGTGTGTTTCCCACCTGTCAAAGTAATGGTCCAGTTCTCAATACACACACATACCAGGGATCTGGCATGCTGCATCTCAAAAAAGCCAGACTGTTGCAGTCTTCTGAGGACTGGAATGCAGCAAAGCGGAAGAGGCTGTCTGATTCTATTGTAAATTTAAACGTAAAGAAGGAAGCTTTGCTGGCTGGCATGGTTGACAATGTGCCTAAAGGCAAACAGGATAGCACATTACTGGCCTCTTTGCTTCAGTCATTCAGCTCTAGGCTGCAGACTGTTGCTCTGTCACAACAAATTAGGCAGAGCCTCAAGGAGCAAGGATATTCCCTCAGTCATGATTCTTTAAAAGTGGAGAAGGATTTAAGGTGCTATGGTGTTGCATCAAGTCACTTAAAAACTCTGTTGAAGAAAAGTAAAGCTAAAGATCAAAAGCCCGATACCAGTCTTCCTGACGTAACTAAAAATCTCATCAGAGATAGGTTTGTAGAGTCACCTCACCATGTTGGACAAAGTGGAACAAAGGTCGTGAGTGAACCCTTGTCATGTGCTGCAAGATTACAGGCTGTTGCAAGCATGGTGGAAAAAAGGGCTAGTCCTGCCACCTCCCCTAAACCTAGTGTTGCTTGTAGCCAATTAGCATTACTCCTTTCAAGTGAAGCCCATTTGCAGCAATATTCTCGGGAACATGCTTTAAAAACACAAAATGCAAATCAAGCAGCAAGTGAAAGACTTGCTGCTATGGCCAGATTGCAAGAAAATGGGCAGAAGGATGTTGGCAGTTTCCAGCTCTCAAAAGGAATGTCGGGCCATCTTAATGGTCAGGCGAGAACATCATCAAGCAGACTAGTGGCCAGCAAAAGCAATGCTACAACATTTCAAAACCCAGTGGGTATTGTCCCTTCCTCTCCCAAAAATGCAGGCTATAAGAACTCACTGGAAAAAAACAATATAAAACAAGCTGCTAATAATAGTTTGCTTTTACATCTTCTTAAAAGCCAGACCATACCTAAGCCAATGAATGGACACAGTCATAGTGAGAGAGGAAGCATTTTTGAGGATAGTAGTACACCTACAACTGTTGATGAATATTCCGATAACAATCCCAGCTTCACAGATGACAGCAGCGGTGATGAAAGTTCCTATTCCAACTGTGTTCCCATAGACTTGTCTTGCAAACACCGAATCGAAAAACCAGAATCTGACCAACCTGTTTCTCTAGATAACTTAACTCAGTCCTTGCTAAATACTTGGGATCCAAAAGTCCCAGATGTAGATATCAAAGAAGATCAAGATACCTCAAAGAATTCTAAGCTAAATTCACACCAGAAAGTAACACTTCTTCAATTGCTACTAGGCCACAAGAATGAAGGAAATGTTGAAAAAAATGCCAGCCCTCAGGGAGTACACAGCGATGTGACAAAGTTCAATACACAAAATTATGCAAGGACTTCCGTAATAGAAAGCCCCAGTGCGAATCGGACTACTCCAGTGAGCACTCCACCATTACTTACATCAGCCAAAGCAGAGTCTCCCATCAATCTCTCTCAGCATTCTCTGGTCATCAAGTGGAATTCCCCACCATATGCCTGCAGTACTCAGTCTGAAAAGCCAATGAATACTGCATCTAACCATTCAATGGACCTTACCAAAAGCAAAGAATCGCAAGGAGAGAAACCAGCCCAAAATGAAGGTGCACAAAACTCTGCAACTTTTAGTGCCAGTAAGCTGTTACAAAATTTAGCGCAATGTGGCATGCAGTCTTCCATGTCAGTGGAAGAGCAGAGACCCAGCAAACAGCTGTTAAATGTAAACACAGATAGACCTGTAGGTATGACTGATAGATTAAATAGCCCTCTGCTCTCAAATAAAACAAATGCAGTTGAAGAAAATAAAGCATTCAGTAGTCAAGCAACAGGTCCTGAACCAGGACTTTCTGGTTCTGAAATAGAAAATCTGCTTGAAAGACGTACTGTCCTCCAGTTGCTCCTGGGAAACCCCAACAAAGGTAAGAGTGAAAAGAAAGAGAAAATTCCTTTAAGAGATGAAAGCACTCAGGAACATACAGATAGAGCTTTAAGTGAACAAATACTGATGGTGAAAATAAAATCCGAGCCTTGTGATGACTTACATATTCATAATACAAATGTACACTTGGGCCATGACGCTAAGAGTGCCCCATTCTTAAGTATGGCTCCTACTGTGCAGAGAAGCACAGCTGCCTTACCAGTGTCTGAGGACTTTAAATCAGAGCCTGTTTCACCTCAGGATTTTTCTTTCTCAAAGAATGGTCTGTTAAGTCGATTGCTGAGACAAAATCAAGAGAGTTACCTGGCAGATGATTCAGACAGGAGTCACAGAAATAATGAACTGACACTTCTAGAATCAAAGAATCTTTGCATGGTCCCTAAGAAAAGGAAGCTTTATACTGAGCCATTAGAAAATCCATTTAAAAAGATGAAAAATAACATTGTTGATGTTGCAAACAATTCCAGTGCTCCAGAAGTACTGTATGGGCCCTTGCTTAACCAGGAAGAGCTGAAATTTGGCAGAAATGATCTTGAATTTAAATATCCTGCTGGTCATGGTTCAGCCAGTGAAAATGAACATAGGAGTTGGGCCAGAGAGAGCAAAAGCTTCAATGTTCTGAAACAGCTGCTTCTCTCAGAGAATTGTGTGCGAGATTTGTCCCCGCACAGAAGTAACTCTGTCATCGACAGTAAAAAGAAAGGACACAGAAATAATGTGACCAATAGCAAACCTGAATTCAGCTTTTCTTCTTTAAATGGACTGATGTACAGTTCCACTCAGCCCAACAATGTCATGGATAACAGGACATTTTCATACCCAGGAGTATTAAAAACTCCCATGAGTCCTCCTTTCCCCGAGCACTTGGGCTGTGCGGGGTCTAGACCAGAACTCGGGCATTTAAATGGGTGTTCCGTGCCCAGTGAGAAAGGACCCATTAAGTGGGTTATCACAGATGTGGATAAGAATGAGTATGAAAAAGACTCTCCAAGACTGACCAAAACTAACCCAATACTGTATTATATGCTCCAGAAAGGAGGCAATTCTGTTACCAGTCGAGAAACACGGGAAAGGGACATTTGGAGGGAGCCTTCATCTGCCGAAAGTGTCTCACAGGTTACAGTCAAAGAAGAGATAGTTCCTGCTGCAGAAACTAAAGCTTCTTTCTTTAATTTAAGAAGCCCTTACAATAGCCATATGGGAAATAATGCTTCTCGCCCACACAGCGCAAATGGAGAAGTTTATGGACTTCTGGGAAACGTGCTAACAATAAAAAAAGAATCAGAATAAAATGTACCTGCCATCCAGCTTTGGATCTTTTTAAAACTAATTAGTATGAACTTGAGATCTGTATAAATAAGAGCATGATTTGAGAAAAGCATGGTATAATTGAAACTTTTTTCATTTTGAAAAGTATTGGTTACTGGTGATGTTTAAATATGCATACTGATTTTTGCTTAACATTAGATGTCATGAGGAAACTACTGAACTAGCAATTGGTTGTTTAACACTTCTGTATGCATCAGACAACAACTGTAAGTAGCCTATGAATGAAATTCTTTTATAATCGTAAATAATAGGCATAAATTAAAATGTAAAAAAACTCCATCCATAGTGGATTAATGCATTTTGCTGCCTTTATTAGGGTACTTTATTTTGCTTTTCAGAAGTCAGCCTACATACCATTTTTTAAAATCCAAACTGTCAAATAACTCTTTAAGAGATAATTATTGAATAAAAAACCCTAGTGCTGATTTACATCTCATCCAATTTAAAAATAAATTAGTAAAATATATGCTTACATTTTTCACTTTTGCTAAAAAACATATTTGTTTTTAACTCTTGGAAGGGGTTTTATGGTTCTCAATGTGTCTGCCCCACCCAGTCCTTTTCAATATATATTTCTTTAAACCTTGTACTACTTATTAAAAATTGATTACAATTGAGGGAAGTTTGATAGATCCTTAAAAAAAAGGCAAATTTCCATTTTTGTATTTTAACTACTTTATTAAATTAATACTCCTCCTTTTACAGAATTAGGAAAGTTAATACTTATCTTCAGGTGGTTTCCTGAATAGCTGAATATTTAAGAAATTGTTTTTAACAACAGAAACAAAATGGCTTTTCTTTGGACAGTTTTCACCATCTCTTGTAAAAGTTAATTCTCACCATTCCTCTGGTAGCTGCGAGTCAGGACCAGGATTCCTTAAAGCTGGACTCAGACCACTTGCATTAGAATCATCTGGAGCATTTGTTTTAAAATGCAGATTCACAGGCCTCTTAGATCTACAGAACAAGAATCTCTGCTAAGTGAACCTGGGAATCTTCCATCTGCATCCTAACATGCTCCCTAGGTGTTTCTTCTGCACACTGAAGTTTGAGAACCATTGCTTATGACTTTTCTCAGAACATGGGACTGTATAAAAACTATCTGATGCCTATATTTTCCCCAGTACAGTCACACATCAACTCAAAATTTGCAATATTGTAGTTCGTATTATTACCGTTATGTCTTTGAAAATCGGGTTCAGAATACTTTTTATGACAAAAAAATTGGGTGGAGGGGACAACTTTCATAACTGGCTCAACATCTCAGGAAAATCTGTGATAATTTCTGTGTTCTAAAGAGTAACATCTACTTAATTAGCCTTAGGGATGGAATAACAGGGCCACTTACCAAACTCAGGTGATTCCAGGATGGTTTGGAAACTTCTCCTGATTACATCCTTGACTTCTATTAAAACCATTGTCCTAAGAACAATGTTGACAAAGATTAAAACAGTTCAAACCCAAGAAAGTCACTAAACTCAGATTGACTGAACAAAAAAGTACAGAGGGCATACATGATAGAATTACACACAATCACTTCATCGAATGTATTATTTTAAACTAGTGATTAAAAGTAAACATTGATACTGTCTTAGAAGAACTTAATGTATTATTGAGCCACATGGGGTTTTGATCTTGAAACAAATCTGTTTTTAAGTTCAGTTTTTACAAGCCACAGTTCATTCACCCGATAATGTTTTTAATTGTGAACCAGGTTAGTAACTGACCTATCAAAAATTATTATATTATCACTATTAGGAAATTCATTTAAAGTTATTCTACTTGAAGTTGTTTCTAAGATTTTTATATTAAAAGTGGGTGTTATTTCCTAATATCTAAAACCCTAAATGTTTTTTTTTCTCAAAATGATTTGTAAATAATTACTGGAAATATTATACAATAACAGGAGTGCATATTGTGCTAGATCATGGAGAGGTGAAGGCATATGCTTATTCAGACATGAAATTCCACTGGCCAGTGAATATGTTCTACTCCATGTCCATAATGTGACAATCTTATTGTCAACACTATATAAGTAAGCTTTTAAGTCATTTTTCTTGGTCATTGTGAAAGGTCTGGAGCCTTAGAGGTATGTCAGAAAAAAGTGTGGGTATTCTCCATTGGTTAGGAGGAAATGGCCTTTTTACAAGGGAGTGAAATTTAGGTCAGGGAAAAGAACATGATGGGCCAGCATTACTGTTTTTTTGTTTGTTTTTTGGTTGGTTGTTTTTGTTGTTAACAGTTAAGGAAATGAGACTATGCTAAACTTAAATAAATGTGACCACAAAGAATGTGGTTCTGATTTACTAGAGAATGCCCCCAATTTGAGTTTAGGGTGATTTCAAAGAATAACAGTGAGAAAGGGCATACATCCACAGATTCACTTTGTTTATGCATATGTAGATACAAGGATGCACATATACACATTTTCAAGGACTATTTTAGATAATCTAGACGATTTCTTCCTAATGAAGTCATTTGTGAAAGGGTACTACAGCTCTCATTGGCATCAGTAAGGTAGCATTCGTTACCTGTTTATTCTCTGCTGCATCTTACAGAAGAGTAAACTGGTGAGAGAATATATTTTATATATATATATATAAAATGTATATATATATATATTGACTTGTTACATGAAGATGTTAAAATCGGTTTTTAAAGGTGATGTAAATAGTGATTTCCTTAATGAAAAATACATATTTTGTATTGTTCTAATGCAACAGAAAAGCCTTTTAATCTCTTTGGTTCCTGTATATTCCATGTATAAGTGTAAATATAATCACACAGGTTTAAAAATTGTGCATGTATGTATACAGTTGCAAGTCTGGACAAATGTATAGAATAACCTTTTATTTAAGTTGTGATTACCTGCTGCATGAAAAGTGCATGGGGGACCCTGTGCATCTGTGCATTTGGCAAAATGTCTTAACAAATCAGATCAGATGTTCATCCCAACATGACAGTTTTCCATTTCTGGACATGACTTCTGTGGTTTAAGCTTTGTGGAAGAATGCTTTGAATCCAAGGGTCTTAAATTTTTTCTTTCTTTTTGTTTAAATCAAGTCAACCACTTTTCAACATAAAGAATTTACACAACTACTTTCATGAATTTTTTAATCCCACTGGAAACATACCAGAAGTATTCTAGTATTAGCAAATACTGGAATACAAGCACATTACCATTCATAATAAGAATTCTGGGGTTTACACAACCAATTTTGATGCAATCTGCTCAGTAATATAATTTGTCATTTTTATTAGAAATTTAATTTCTTCATGTGATGTCATGAAATTGTACATACTGCAGTGTGAATTTTTTTGTTTTGTTTTTTAATCTTTTAGTGTTTACTTCCTGCAGTGAATTTGAATAAATGAGAAAAAATGCATTGTTTCTGGTTTGCTATGACTGTTCTTTTGTGGACTTTCTTTGCTTTTCAGGTTTTTCCATAAAAATAAAACACATTGCTATAAAAATAGCAATAGATCTTCAGGGATGTTTTGGCCTTCTCAGAAAAAAAAAAAAAGGTGGCGGGCAAGTCAGTGCATGTAGAAACAGTAATTAAAGCATGGCCCAAATGACAATCAGTCTATATCTTCTCTTCTGTTTCAATTTGTAACTGGATGGCCACTGTAGATTTTTAAACTGGAAAAGAATTTATTTGTACAGTATTCAGAAATAAAGTTGACTATACGTACACACGTATTTTAAGATTTTATTAGAGGGCTTTTGTCCACTTTTCAGTGGGTGTTAAGTTTATTTTAAATAAAAGAATAAAAGTCTATAATAATTTTCCAAAAATGAATGTGTGTGCACACATATACATATTTAAATAGATACTATATGTGTATAGGTAATGAGTAGTTGGGAATGATAAACAACATTCATATGTAATAAGTAATAATAGAGACCAGTTTATTTAGGGGAAAAAAAAAATCTAGCCTGCGTACCTGTTACTGAGCAATCAATAGGCTCGCTGTCCAGTGCACATACACAATACTGCGGCACCAGCTTTTGAAAAAAATTCTTTATTGAGAGTTGACTGGCAAGGAGACAGGAGGAAATGCTCAAATCTGTCTCCCCAAGCTGGGACTGGGTCGGGTTTTATAAGCATGGACTAATGAGGTATAATTTGATTGGCTCTTGCAATGATGTGATGCTGGGAAACTTAATTCCTGCCATGGGGGTGACGCCAGAGCTTGATCTGATTGAATCCTAGAACATGCCATGCAGTCTGTGTCTGCTTCTTATTTCATTTTCCCACTCCTCTGTCTGAACACTTCAGTTCCACCTGTGGTTGCACACTTGATTCACCTGGGCATGCTCAGGTTACCTGACCTTCAACCTGGGGATCCAGGTTGGCAACTGAAAAACAACTCACAACTTTGTTACATAAAAGTTGAGCTAGGGCTGGGCGCGGTGGCTCACACCTGTAATCCTAGCTCTCTGGGAGGCTGAGGCGGGTGGATTGTTTGAGCTCAGGAGTTCGAAACCAGCCTGAGCAAGAGCGAGACCCCGTCTCTACTAAAAATACAAAGAAATTAATTGGACAACTAAAAATATATAGAAAAAATTAGCCGGGCATGGTGGCGCATGCCTGTAGTCCC
>CAUYRB010046623.1:0-15135 GCA_963574695.1 Propithecus perrieri
GATTAATTTCTTTCTATTTTTAGTAGAGACGGGGTCTCGCTCTTGCTCAGGCTGGTTTCGAACTCCTGAGCTCAAACAATCCGCCCGCCTCGGCCTCCCAGAGAGCTAGGATTACAGGCGTGAGCCACCGCACCCGGCCCCCTCTCATTTCTTATACACTAACTTTTTTTTTTTTTTGAGACAAGGTTTTGCTCTGCTGCCCAGGCTGGAGTGCAGTGGTGCAATCATAGCTCACTGCAGCCTCGAACTCCTGGGCTCAAGTGATCCTCCTGCCTCAGCCTTCTAAGAAGCTAGGACTATAGGCACACAGCACCATGCCCAGCTAATTTTTAAATTTTTTGTAGAGATGGGGTCTTGCTATGTGGCTCAGACTGTCCTTGAACTCCAGGCCTCAGGTGATCATCTACCCTTGGCCTCCCCAAATGCTGGGATTACAGGTAAGAAACCACCACACCAGGTCTTTTAATACACTACTCTTTGAAATGAAATAACTATGCACAGTCCACACTCAGGGAGTGAGGAGTTAAGCTCCATTTCCAACTGCCATCATCCTTTTTCTCTGCTAGATTTTGTATTTTGTCCTTTCTTGATTTGTACCCATATCGACTGTAGCCTTTGAGAAAGAACATGTGGTAAAGATTTCTAATGCCTGGTGTCTAGCTGATCCCAGGTGAGCCCAGCTCAACCGTGGCTGACCTGTAGATCTGTAAACAAGATAAGCGAATACTTGTTTTGGTAAGCCACGGAAATTCTGTGGGTATTTGTGCTGCAGGATTGATGTAGCATTAGGTGAAAACTAAGGAGGCTTTCCTTGTATGTCCAGAGATCCTTGGCTGGTGCTTCATTTCCAAGGATGGGGTGAATGGGACTCTGCGTGCATGGATGGGGCTTGTTGACTGTACGGTGCACATGCGGGGAGATAGCTATTTTATTGGGAGCCTTCAAATGTCACTGTCTGCAGGACTTGCAGTTATGCTGCCACTGCCACTTTCCCCAGGATGCCCTGTTCACATTACTGGGGTTTATAAACCTTTCTTCCAGCAATCTGATAGATAAATGGGGAGGGGGTTGTCTCAATCAGTACTTAGACTTTCACTGAATCCCCTAACTCAGCAGGTGCCTCACTCGTGTGTTTAGTAGCATTGCTGAGGTCAGAATGGAAAAGCTCTAGTCTACTACCCAAGTAAGGGAGGTGTAAGGGAGGTAGAGGTGCCTACCTACAGGAGGTGAAAGAGAATCTTAGCATCTACTTGCTCTTTGTAAAGACTTCCAACCAATTTTCCTGTTTTCAGCCTTGTCTCCAAGCCTTGTCAGCAAAAGTGCTCCCAATTCCTAAGCTTTTGGAAGTGTGTATTGAATCCACGTGTTGCTTCTTCATAGTCTCACACATAAGCACTTAGATTTCAGCTTTCTTTGCTCTTTTAAATGTTATGCACATACATCTGCTTTCCAGCTACAAATGTTTTGTTAATATCTCTATTTGGTTTTGTTAATATCTCTCTACCTTTCTGACTGTGTATTTAAGACCTTAAAAAATATTTTTATTATCCTTATAGTGGAGTTTTAATAGGGAAGCAAGGTAAATAAGTCTGTCTTATATACCATATTTAATGGGGAACTCCTTTCCCCTTTTTAATGAAAATGTTGGTAACTTTAGAATAATTCATAATTAGATTTATTGACATGTTACAATTTCTGTTCCTTGTATATAATGTGTTCTCTGTGGGTTCATTTTTTTTCTACTTGAACATATAGCTCTTCAGGGAGAGTTAAAGGATTGTGTAAAAGATGGTAAAATGGAACATTTCCTAGCCATGAAGATGTCAAAAGCTATATTCCAAAGGACTGTAAAATGAAATGACAGAAAACCAGCTTTTCCACTCATTTATACCTGACTCCATTCAGATTTGACTACCAATCAGTGTCTTATAAAGAGGTTGGAGAGATCAAGAAATGGAAGACTAGAAATTGAATGAGGAGTTTTGAAAAGCATAATAATTTTGGGGAAGTGCTGTACTTTATTAAATAACCTCCTAACCTCAAATCAAGTGAGAGATATTTTGAAGGAACTGTCAAAAGAATACTAAGGGTGCCTTGCATTTTGGGAGGCAGGGTAGCTGGTGACTGAGTCATGGTGGTGGTATTGAAATGCCAAGAGATAGGCTGATGTGGCTTTTGGCAACAGGGCAGAGGGCTTCTTTGGAAGATCATTACACTCCCTGAGTTTGTGGGGGCAAAGAGTGTATGAGTGCATTATGTGGACTAGATATGGACTGTATACCTAACAGAGACAGTGCGTGGTCTTCTTAGGTTTTGGCCAAGAAGCCAAGTGGAGGAAAACTGTCCCCCAGAGGAGAGAAAATGGAGGCATCACTGTATTCCTAGAGACCAAGCAAAGGGTGAGTGACCTGTTGGAACGGACTCTTTCATGCTCATCAAGGGAACTGCAGGTGAGTGATTTCTATGGGAGGGGGTCTCTGAAGACCACTGAAAGCACCATGAGATCAAGAGTCAGAGGTAAACACTTGCCAAATCCTGAGAGCACTGATGCTAACTCACCTCCTTGTACTAGTCATTGGAGTTTTCCTGCTGCCTTCTTCCTTCCTGTCTGGTCTGGAGGGATCAGAAGTGTATTTAGCAGGGAGAAGTAGAAGCACATCTGGGGAAGGGAGAAGAGGCTGTGGCACCTCCTTCCTTAACTGCAAGTTTTTCACTTGCAACAGCTTGGCCTGGGGGAAGGAGAGAAAACTTAACTTGGAATCAATGTTTGAATTCTGTTGCTCACCGGATATTTAAAATGTGAAATTGATCTTTTGTGATTTAGGTCTTTTTAAATTTTTTATTCTAACAGCGACCAGAAAATTCACTGGGCTGAATTTTTATCCAAGAGTAGGAGGATTTGTCCACTAACAGTTTTAAAGGGAAAATGAGAGACAAAATGGGTGTTAATAAGTTTAAGTTGCTTTACGGTTATATCCCAGAAGTTGGATAGTTCATTAAAATGTTTACACTTATCTGACAATATTTTTATGCTGTCTTCACTCTTGAGGGGATAAAATTCTAGGCTTTTAAAACAATCACTTCAATGATATTGTTCCATTGTCTTCTGACATCTACTGCTGTTGAAGAGAAGTCTGTGTTGGGGTAATTATCATTTGTGTTTCTGAATGTCTTGCAAAAGAGGCACTGGCAGCTGTTCTGGACTTTCTTTTCAAGGCTGTTTTCTATCCAAACATGATAGAGCTGGTGTCTCATTCTGGAGCAAGTGGTAGGTTTGCTTAGTGCCTTGGAAGTTAGAGATCATGTATCGCTCAGGGCCTTCAGCTCTCCTCAATGCATTGAGTTTTTTTCCCCCCCATCTGAGTTGGGAGGTGTGTCTGAGCCCAACTTTATCTTTTTTTGGCTTGGAGCATAGTGAGTATCATCTGGATAGGAAGTTACCAAATTTAAATAATCACTTTAATGACCTTTTCTTGAGTATTTAATTAATTCTAGGTGTCAATGTAAATAACACTGAAGTTGCAATTGTCGTAGCAATTGTCTGTTGATAATTCCCATTTACCAAGATTGATTTTAATTTTAGCAAACATTGTATATTTTTCTCCTGAATATTTATTTTGGAGTACTTGTTATGTTTTCTGTTTTTTAAAAATTTATTGTATCCAGGCTTCCCTTATTAACTACTCTGTTGGGATGTTCCGATCAGAGGTGTTGCTATTCCTAAGCTCGTAGTGATGCCGACCCCATTTAATGCTCCTCACACTTCCCTTTCCCTTTTGCTCATGTTACATTTCCCATTTTATGACTTTTCACTTCTTCAAACTGCCCTTTATTGCTGAAAGTTCCACATTGTAATTTGAAATGTAGAACACTAAAATATCCATTTTTGAATGATCTGCTAACTACTGGGCTGTAATTTTATTTAAAGTTGGTAGTTCAGCTAAAACTTTAACTATTTTATTCAACTTGAGAGATATTTTTGTAGCTTATTATTCCTGCTTATGGTTTTACCTAGAGCTTTTATTTTACAGTTATATTTTTGTACCACATCAGATATTTTTCCATCGATTTTCACAAAGCTAGATAAAAACGTTAACAAAGACATAAAAGTCATATGTTAAACCAGGAATAGTATTGGAATCAGAAATTATATAGTGCATCATCTTACTTTCAGTTTTTTCTCTGAGATTTATTGCTTTGGAGAAGATTCAACCCAAGAATATGATGGCTAATATAGTTTTACCAAATTCTCAAAGAACTAAAATTATGAAGCTAAAGCTTATTTCATATGCTGACTGGAAATGAAAAGAAAAATATGTTCAGATAAATTACCTGAGGTAGAAAAATAAATGCCAACCATACAGATGAAGCATGTCTTGCTTGTTATATATGTTAGATTGGGTGTTCTCCTAGTGAGAGCTGTTTCTTCGTTTCAGTTCATCTTCTTCAGAGATTTCCCATGGCTTACTTTAACTCAAGGGAAGTTCGGAAACGGTGTAGGATGGCAGAGAATTGCTGTCTCTTTTCTTCCTGTAATTAAAGGGCAGGGGATCTTAGCCTGAGGTCTGTGGAGGCCTCAGGGATCCATGGGCAGGCTTCGTGTACAAGGGGTGGGGGTATCTTGTAGTTTGGATGCTGTAACAAAATAGCACAGACTGGGTGGCTTATAAACAACAGACAGTTGTTTGTTCTTACAGTTCTGGAGGCTGGGAAGTCCAAGATCAAGGCACCAGTAGATTCAGCGCCTGGTGAGGGCCCACTTCCTGATTCATAGATGGCATTGTGGTGTCTCCCTAAGCTGATCCATTGGATTCTCATCAGTGCAGGCTCTTGCCAAACTGGGCCATTGCATGCATGCTTTCAAGCCTCTGTGTACATTTTCCATAGTGAAAGATGAGACTTCCTGGAATTTCTGGACTCTAGGACCTTCCCTCACCCCTAGACAGTTAGATCTGTTCTCTGGAACCACAGGCACTGTGACCTCTCATCGACCCAAAAGTATCATGGATGTCATCTCACTAAAGCAAGCACCCAGGCGAGTGACATCCAGCATCGAGAATATCCTTTAGGACATGGTCGGGTCAGCTTAATCTGTACCGTCTGATCAGCTCATCTGAAAGTATTACCTTATACTTGGAGATGTAGGAACAAGGAAAATTTTGCTCAACACGGAGGTGGAAGAACAAAACTATGGGAAAAATATCAGAAGCCACCTTTAATCTACCCACCCTTAAATGTATAGTAATAACTAATTTGCATTTTCAATGTATTATAAGCCCATATTACTGCTGGAACATTAAGACACAATGATAGCTTGGCTAAGTGGTTGATTCGAAAAGTCACATATATATTTATATAGGTATAGAAAGTTCTATAATATATATATATCCATCTGTTACTTGAAACTTTTTTTTTTTTTTTTTTAGAGGAGCAGGTTTTGGAGGGTTTCCACTTTTTACTTTACTCATTTTTTATTTAATTTCCAAAATTCATAATGAGCATGTATTATTTCCTATCATAATCAAAAAACAAAAGTGTGAAGAACAGATTAGGAAGGTGAGATTTTACTTTGTATCCCTGGAGCTTACCTAGAGGGGTTGTTGTCAAAATCTCTTGGGGAGTGTCTCCACACACACATTCCTGTCTCCCTACCGCACCTTATCGGTCACTCCTGGTTCTCCTACATTGCTTGGGTAACTCGTGGCATCCCCAGGCAGAGTTCAGTCTTCTCATGACACTATTCTGGAAGGGGTACTCTGGAGAAGGCTTTACCCACGCTGGACCCCAGGGCATCATTTTGCTTGTGACAATCATCTGAAGCTCCAAACAGCTAGCCAGACCCTGAAGCCATCTCCTGGCCATCTCTGATGGGTGAGCTCAGTGGAGACCTCGCCAGGGGAGAGGAAGACCATGGTAGAAATTGAAAATACCATGTAGTCCTCGTCTCTGCTATGGTAGGGATGTCAACCCAAAATCTAGGGAGAGGAAAGTTTGTCTTCCTCTCGGGGAGAGAGCAGTTTGTGGATTTTAACAGCCCTCTTTTTACTCCCATGAGGGGGAGAGTGTTGGATATAACTTTCTGAAGCTTGGGGACAATTCTGAGAGGTTGGGAAGGAGGCTTGTCTTTGGATGAGGAGACTTTGAAAGCAGGATGCATGCTGTTGTGCTCCAGACCCACAGGGAAGGGGCTGGGGGACTCACCTGTCCCTATTCTCTTTGCCCAGGGACAGCTGGAATAGGCAAGTCATTTAACCTTTCTGTGTCTCAGTTTTCTCATACAGAAAATAGGAATAATAATAATTCTAAAGATTAAAATCATTCACACTTGTATGCATGTAGCATTTAACAGATATTAGCTCTTTTACTATGTGTGGTGGGAGGTCATACAGGTCTGCTGTGCAACTAGCCCACGGAGGAGGATGCACAGGTGTAGCAGTGACCCCTTCACATGGCAAGTAAACCCTCAGTGCTCACACAGCCTCTCTCCCAGCCTCATGGCATAAAAAAAGTGAGCACAAGGCTCACTGCGACCTGGACGAAGCTACTCCATGCAGGAGATGTTGGCTGTGACACTTACCTTCATGAGACATTGGGGCACCACTGGGAGCCTCTCGGCTCCCTTTGTATCATTATCTCATGCGTACCCCCTGCTGCTTGCTGGCTGGCTTGGTGACAAACCGGAGCGAAAGCAACCTTAAATAGGGCTCCGCCCTTATTCTTGCAAAGTTGAAACCTGGATAGACAGTGCGGTTAGGACCTAGCTTTTGGCATAATCAACACTATTGGCAAGAATAACCTCCCGTTTAAGTGGGAAAAGGGAGGAGGGAAATAAAGGCAAGAGCTTGTCTGCTGGGATGGCCTGACTGGAGCCTAGGGCGTGTGGTGGCCCTGAGCTGCGGGCCCTGCGGGGTCCTCTGTGCGGGCGTTAGGGCGTGCGGGGCCAGGTGGTCTGCTGAGATAGAAGGCCCAGCTGGGCACTCAGCATGTGTCCTTGGGCCAGGACTGGAGGTAGGTGCAACTGATCTCAGAAGAGGTTCTGGAGGTGACACAGGGACACCTGACTTCTAGCCAATGGGGAAGAGGCCTGGCACTTGGGACCTGCAGTTGTGGCCCAATCCAGGCCCTTCTGTGAGTCAGCCAACATTCAAGGGCATCCCAGCCATGCTGGTGGTGTGGGAGGTGGGTCTCAGGGGTGGGCTGGTCCTGTTCCCCGGCCCATCCACAGGGCACTGTTCCACGTGGAATTTCCTGCTTTGCGCTCGCTCAGCTGCTGGCTATAACCCATGAGGACCGGGACGTCCCCTGCCTCCTGCTCCTCCAATTGCACAATCTGGGGCACCGCGGTGGGGCCCAGCCTGCAGGTGCTGCCTCTCCCTCTATGGTGGGTTTATTACTATCGCCTCTGGGTGCTCATGGCCCTGTTGTCCATCTGGCTAACCATTAACAGCCTGGGCATGGGAAAGAACCTTCTCCAGGTGTAGCGGGGGTGGATGACAGACTTGGGAAAGAAATTCCAGCCAGCTGGAAGGAGGGAAAGGTGAAATTGCTGTGCCAGCCTGTCTCCTGTGCTAGGATTACAGCTGGGTCTATCAGGAATGAGGCTCCACCAGTGGCCACTCCTGAGCATCCTTGGAGGCAGGGTGTCTCCTGGAGGCACCCAGGGGTGGCAGTAGGTTGCACCTCACCCCAGGGCCCTGCACAAAAGCCATGGGGCTGTGGGAGGGCAGGTGTGTGATCTGGCGTAGCTCTGCGCTCACTGCATGGGTGTCCTCGTGCCTGCGCTCTCACTTGCTCTGTGAGGACACTGGGGTGCTGGGCACAGCCCAGCTCTGATTCACACCACGGGCTCCACGAGTAGGTGTCCCGAGGTGCTTACTGTGGGCCTGGAGCCCGCAGGCCTGCCTGCTGGAGACGCACATGTGTCAGCCCAGGAGACGGTGGCCAGGGGCCCCTCCCCTCCCTGGACAGCTGGACTCAACCTGAGAGGAGAGCAGATTGACGTGGATGCAGCAGGAGCGTGGGTGACTCTCACCACCAGAACAAAAAGGGCCACTCACGAGGCTGCCTCTGAAGACACACAGCTGCAGCCCAGCCCACCACGGGTGAACTGAGCTTGGGCGAGAATGTCCAAGCCTGCTGAAAACCGTGAGCAGTGTTGGCACAGGTGTCCCCCAGATGGATAGGTGGACGTGAGGGGGCTGGGGGCTGTGCTGGCATCCTGGCAGCCACCACTGTGAGGTTGCAGGTGGCACCTTTCTGCCTGGGTCCTTAGAGAAGAGTGGGCTCTGGGCAGGCCTGGCTGTGCTCACTTCCTGGGGGCGGGGCTTGGCGCACCCCTGAGTTACCTGCACCTCTCAGGGGGCGGGTTCACTCGGATTATCGGGAGGAAGTGGTAAGTGACAGAATGTGGGAGATGCTCCTTGAGCCGGGGAGGAGATAAAGTTACCTGCTTTGTCCTGATGCTTTTATTTGGCAGAAAGACAAAAGGGGAGGGAGGCCAGAGCCCTGCAGGTGAAGCAGCGTTGGGGGTGTGGGGCCAGCCGAGGCGCCGGGCTGGGATGTGGACGCAGACGCAGCTTGGGAAGATCCTCTGGGGAATGTGGACTGCTGTGGCCTGAATGTTTGTGTCCGCCGCAATTCACGTGTTGAAATTCTGACCCCCAAAGTGATGGTATCAGGAGGTGGGGGCTTCAGAAAGTGATTAGGGATTATAGAAGAGACCCCAGAGACCTAGCTAGTCCCTTACTCCACGTGAGGACGCAGCTAGAAGGCAGCCCTCACCCGATGACGTCTGCCAGTGCCTGTTTCTTGGACTTCCCAGCCCCACAACCGTGGGAGTAAATTTCTGTTGTTTATAAGCCCCTCAGTCTAAGGAATTTTGTTATAGCAGCCTGAACAGACTAGGACAGATTGCATTTTGGTCTCCTAGATTTACCATAACAATGTACCACAAACCAGGTTGCTGAAAACAACAGAAATTTGTTCTCTCACAGTTCTGGAAGCCAGGAGTCCAAAATCAAGGTGTCAGCCAGGCCGTGTTCCCTCTGGAGGCTCTAGAGGGGGATCCTCTTAGCTCCTGGAAATATCTCACTAGAAACAGATATGAGGGACAGAACATTCTTAAATACGGTTCTTGCCTGTAGCCCCAGCTACTCAAGAGGCTGCGGCGGGAGCTTGAGCCCAGGAGTTGAGGCTGAGTGAGCTATGGTGACGCCACCTGCACTCTAGCCCTGGTGACAGAGTGAGACCCTGTCTCAAAAAAATAAAATAAATACGGCTTTGTTCCATGTAACTGGAGGCATTGTATTTCCATCTTAGAGTTCTTTTCTTTTGAGCAGTTCTTAGCGTTCGGGCAATTTGGAATCGTAAAGCGCAGGATGTGAGGTAGAAAAACTGTTGCTTAAAACAAATTCCTCCTCTGCCTGTTGTTCACATGCTGATCTTCCCCCATGAAACTGAGCACATCCCGAGAGGAGAGCCAGGAACTTTCTGGAAGAAAGGAATGGGAGCAGAAGCGATGACTACCACCGCAAGGTTGGATTCCTGAAACCTTGCGTGTGTCCCGCCACGTTCTTTCTCCCCTGCCTGCTGGCTGGAGCGCCAAGGACCAGGGTGACCTTGGAAACTACGCACTGAAAATTGCAGAGCCGCTGTCAGCCCAGTCCCTGAAGGGCCACACGGAGCAGAGCCACCCACTAGCCTGACGGGCTCCTCTAGAGCAGTTACAAACCTCTGACATAATATTCAGCTATTTTTTTTTTTTTTTGAGACAGGGTCTCGCTCTGTTGCCCTGGTAGAGTGTAGTGGCATCATCATAGCTCACTGCAACTTCGAATTCCTGGGCTCAAGCGATCCTCCTGCCTCAGCCTTCTAAGTAGTGGGGACTACAAGTACACACCACCACATTCAGCTAATTTTTTTTGTAGTGGGTGGGGGTGGTCTCACGATTGCCCAGGCTGGTCTTGAGCTTCTGGCCTCAAGTGATCCTCCTGCCTCAGCCTCCAGAGTGCTGGGATTACAGGCGTGAGCCACCGCGCGCAGCCTCAGCCTCTCTGTTTTGAAGTCTCTCTTTTGCAGCAGCCAGCGCTGCTGTCACTAACACAGACCTACCATCTGCGGGTCCCTGGAGCCAACAGCAGGGCGTGGCTCTGTTAATAAGGTGCTTAATAAATGAATAACCCAAATACAGCAGCTATACCTGTGAGGCGGAGCTATCCAGAATTGTTCCCAGTTGTGGGAAAAACAAAACAAAACTTATACCTCTCATTATGCAGGAAAAAGGTTCATAAAGTAGTGAAAATGCTGAAGTCTGCAGGTATCTGTTGCAGCCATCTGGAGGGTACGTACCATCTAGAAAATAGCAATGCCTGAAGTAGACATCTGCTATTTCCTCCCTCAGCACTATTCGTTTTCCTTTAAGGTACTAAATTTCAAAAGTCTTTAGGAAACCTCCCTTCCACCACTCACTGTGTGGTTTAGTGGGACCAACTCCACCTACCCCACCCCTATTCACGGTATGCGCCTGGTCGGCTTAAGCCAAACAGACTATTCCATGTTGCATCTTCTGGCCATGGGGATTGATTTGGGGATGGCTTGGGAAGTTAGGCCAGGCCACGAAGGCTGGCCAGGGTATTAAGATTGACTAGAATTCAATGTGTAAATTCAGTTTAAGGTTGTTTTCACTTCAATGTACTACTGAGATAGCAAACAGCACAAAAGATATTTCTGAGATAAAGATCTACGTACAACCCACGGATTTCCTACATGTGCAGAGAGGCAAATCTGAAATTAGTCGTCAGTGCGTCCCTCATGAGCGAGCAACCCATTGGGTCAGAGGGTCTTGGAGCCCGAAATTCACCATTTTCAACTATGAGGTCAGGGGGCTGCATCCGCAGACAGGGATCCACTACTATCTAAGGAAACTACAACATAGTCACCTGCTCCCTGTTCCACATCCTGTGGGTCACTGAGCCCTGGCCATGGCTCAGCCCACCCTTTGTGGGGCTACAGATGTGCACCTCTCAAGCCCCGCCTTGTCTAATTACTCCCTATGTCACAGTTGTTACTGGGGAGCAGCACAGCATCACACAAAAAATAGCAATAGTGACCCCAGACTAAGTTAACACATGCTGCCGGTCACAGTGCAAACCCTTGCTCAGAACAGGTAAATTATACAAACCCACCGGGGAGCATTTGCAGCCCGAGCCTGTTGGAGTGTGTGAACTCATTTATGAGGTTGCAGTTATCCGGCCACACCTGCAAGACTGTTCTTTCAGTTTTTCGAGTCAGATTTCTCTTAGGAGAACCCACTTTCAAAAGTGTGTTCTTGGGAGCTTCAGCCACATGCAGAGGCTGCCGCATTCCCAGGATGATGATGTCTTGGTGTTGGTCGTACTTGCCAGGAGCCCTGGGCTCCAGTCCCCTGAGGCTGGCCCAGCCCCTCCGTCCCAACATCATCTGTCCTCTGAGGAAACAGCTGGTGGACATCGCTACAGTTACACCCATCACAGTGGCCCTGCCGTGGGAACTCTGCTTCCTTGACCTCTCTCTGCTGCCCAGTCTGTGGTGGGGCGAGTATCGTCTCCCAAAATTCATGTCTACCCCAAAACTCACAATGCAACCTTATTTGGAAATGGGGTCTTTGCAGATGTAGTTAGTTAGGGATCTCAGGATGAAATCGCCCTGGATTTGGGGTGATTCCTAAATCCAATGCCTGGTGTCCTTATAGAAGACAAGTCAGACAGAGACACACGAGGAAGACAGCTGTGTGAAGGCGGAGGCAGAGATTGGAGGGATGCTCCAATCTCACTAGATTGTTATTAGTGATGTTAAATTTTATTTGTTTTCTTGCAGTTCCTGGTCATTCTTAGTCTCTAATTCTTGGGGGAAAAACAGACAAATCAAAAAGTTTGTTGAAGAATTATAATGTTTGAGGTTCATATCCATATCCCTCCTTCCCAATTTAATTATTACAACAAACGTGTGAAGTGGTATTATCATTTTCATGTCACAGATGAGGACATTTAGGCTCAGAGAGCTTAGGGGACTTCATTAAGATCGTGCGTCAATGGTAGTGTTTGAAGGCAACATAAAAGCCTAAACATTAGCACGGGCAAGCGCATCTGTGACGCAGCACATTGATGGAAGGATTCTGGAATAAGAGAAGGGCAGGAATTCGGGCTGGAAGCCGACTGGGTGCAGAGGGCTATGCGTGAGCCGGGGCCACACTAGTTGCTGTAGCAAGTGAACCTCTAAATTTCAGAGCTTACCACGTAGACACTTGTGGCTCACCCATGTGACAGCCCAAGTCAGGTGTTCCTAGTTGGGGGTAGCTTTTGTTCCCAGGCTCCTTTTGTCTTGTAGACCTTGGAGCATCCCGTTGGCATTGTTCAGTCTCTCAAATATTCATCTTTTATTTTCCTTTAGCCTTTTTTCCCCCAATAAAATGGCATTTCCTGACAATGTCTGCTTTCTGACATTCCTTCTCTTCTCGCTGCCCACCTGAGAGTTCGCCTCTGTAGGTGTGTTGACAGATGTCTGGCTCGAACAGGCGCCCGTGGAGAATGGATGTTCCTTGGCAGTTCTGTTACTGCCCCAGCTATTAACAGTTCCTTAAATGGATTTCCCAAGACTCAGGGAGTCCCCCTGCCCTTTCCAAGTTCGTCCGCCAGAGCTGGTGATGTGTCTAGCGCTTCCGAAGGCTCTCTGAACCTCGTTCCACATTTAGCTGCTGATTGTGAAAATCCCAGACTGTTTAGAAAAAAAAATCCTACCTAATTTTAGGATCACGGCTCTGAAAGGAAATTTCTATAGTTTATCGTTATCGATGCTTTCTTAGTGAGTGCCTTTGGGACCCAAGATGAGAGACCCCACGCTTCAAAGCCATGAGGGAGGAGTGAACACAAGGCTGAGGGGTTAAAGGTAACTCTGCCACTTAGTGAGCCGTTCCCAGGGAGTTGGCTACATCCCAGGACAGGACCATTGTCATACTCATCTCCAGAAACCTCCCTCCAAGACCAGCATTCTCGGTCTCTTGCTTCCCAGAAATACACCATTTTCTTGGCGTATTCGTGAAGCTTGGCTGCCGAGAGGAGGCTGCTGCTGAGATTTCTGTAGCACTGGGGGTGAGCGTGCGCTGAGACGCACACTGGGCCTTGCAGGTCTAACGCTGTCTCTACAAGCTGCATCAGTCGCAGAAGTCGGGCAGCCAGGGCCACTCCTTTCTTAAAACTGAAGATCAGAATATGGGCTGTGCTCAGGGGTTTTGACTTCACCTGGCTTAGTCTCTGAGCGTATCCTTAGACGAATGGGAGGCTGGCTGCTTCCGGTGTTGGGGGAGCTGGGCCGGGAGATCCGCTTTGTAGCCGGGCTTTGGTGCAGAGTAGGCCTAATGGGAAGACAGCTCCCTGAGGCTCCCAAAAGTTGAACCACTGTGTGGCTGATGAGACGTGAACAAAAGACACTTGATTACATGGGTGTGTGTGGGAAGCAGTGCTTAGCCTCTCAGCTTAGCTTTATTTCTAGTTGTTCTATGGAAATGCATTTTCGATCATGGTAATTATCAAATTTCTTTGATTCCAAGATATTATACTGATTGTAAAACATATTATCAATTTAATAACAGTGTTTGGACAGGGAGAAGAAAGAAAAACTGCTGTCTAAAATGTGCAATTTTACTGTAAAACACATTCCAAATTTTAGAAATGATAAAATGTGATGATGTGGTAAAATGTTTTGGCTCAAGGAAATATGTTAGAAAAGAAGATTTTCTGCTTTAAACTAGTGCAAGGCCAGCTCCTTGGGTAGCGGAGAGGCTTTTTCTTCGCAGGTTAGTTATTCCGTTTCTGGCGGTGGTTTCGGGTCTGCAATTACAGGAGCTGCAGAAGCCAGCGGCTCCAGCGCCAAGTCTCCTGCGGGGCGATTTCTGGCTGCAATTTCTCGCTGTTGTCTGTTCTAACGCCCCCCTATCTCACACTGAAACCCGCTGGTGAGCAGAGGGCCCCTAGGGAGTGGATTTGCAGGAAGATAAATTCCCCTGTCCCTGCCCACATCTGAATGCTATTGTGGAAGCCAAGTGGAATACAGATCACCCCAGATGGAATGCTGTGTACCTGCACTGCTAAGTAGAAAATTGCATATCAAATAACGGTTCCTAGACTCAGCTCTGTCTAGACACAAAATCTGCTTACAGTTTTTAATATTCCTCGTCATTCAGGCGCATAGAGCCCTTTTCCCCTCATTATCTCAGGCAGTTTATTTTGGGGGAACTTTTCACTGCCAATGGCCAACTCCTATCTTCATCGTGCCCCCAGTGTTCTTCAAGATGATGTTACAGTGGTCAGCACCCTGGATTGGAACTGCTGGGGCTCTGACGGCACCGGGTACCGGGTTTCATCTTTGTAATAAGTGTTTAGCGTTAGTACCAGCACGCAGTAGGTGCTCAGTAAATGTATGTTAAATGCATGAAAACAGGGAGAACTGGCTGGCATAAGAACCTCTAACACATCCTTCTTATGTGGGCTTAGCCCCTCTCCTTAGGGGCAGGGTGTATGTTTAATATGTTAACTGGCATCTGATTGGCATTTTGAGTGTTTTCTTCATGACATTATTCCTCATTAGGCACTTCGTCTCTGTTTCCTCTAAACACTAGTAAGTGCTGTGGGCTGCAAGGACCCGAAGAGGCTGGCTGTGCCTTCGCAGCAGTGGCGGTTCTGTTCAGCCTCCAGACAGCCGCACGATTCAACAAAGCAGGATGGGAGATACCGATCACACAGTGAAAATACATGGACATCAGCGTTCCGTCCAGGATCAGTGCCAAGATCTTGGCGGACTGGGTGGCTGTAGGCATGGGATTATTTGGGGTCATCAGGAAATCCACAGATCGGTCCCTCAAGTTCTAACAGCACATCAGTTCTCACCATTAGTACTTCCCTTTTTTTAGACTGAAACATTTTTCTTTTTCTTTTTCTTTTTTTTTTGAGACAGAGTCTCACTCTTTTGCCCTGGCTAGAGTGCTGTGGCGTCATCCTAGCTCAACAGCAACCTCAAACTCCTGGGCTCAAGCGATCCTCCTGCCTCAGCCTCCCGAGTAGCTGCGACTACAGGCATGCGCCACCATGCCCGGCTAATTTTTTC
>CAUYRB010046625.1:0-64679 GCA_963574695.1 Propithecus perrieri
TAATCGGCCAACTAAAAATATATAGAAAAAATTAGCCGGGCATGGTGGCGCATGCCTGTAGTACCAGCTACTCGGGAGGCTGAGGCAGAAGGATCACTTGAGCCCAGGAGTTTGAGGTTGCTGTGAGCTAGGCTGACGCCACGGCACTCACTCTAGCCCGGGTAAAAGAGTGAGACTCTGTCTCAAAAAAAAAAAAAAAGAAAAAGAAATTTGTGCTAGTTTTCCTATTGCACCTCAAACTATAAAAATTGTGGCTCCAGTGTGTTATAAGTGCTTAGTTAAAATGGAAAAGGCATGAAATTTATTGGTAGAAGACATGAACAGAAAACGTGTTCAGACTGACAGCAACTGTATTTGGTACTTTGCATGGTTTCAGGCATCTACTAGGAGTCTTGGGATGTATATTCCCCACAGATAAGGGGGCTGCTGTACTGGCCTCATAAAATGACCAGGGGAAATGCTCCCTTTTTCTGTTATCCAGAAGAATTTATGTAAGACTGGCTGTATTTCTTCCTTAAATATTTAGCAGAATTCACTGGTTATTCTAACTGGGCATGGGAATTTCCTTTGTGGGTCAGTTTTTAATTATGGAGTGTTGCAGGGCAATTCTCTATGGCATTTCTACAGATCTTCTGACAGCTCTTGTCCTAAACTATCTTTTCAACGATAGTTATATAGAAAAAAACCTTGGAAGATAGAAATAGGGTCTTCCTACAGGACAAAGCTTGGGCAGGTTTACTAGTAGCCCCCCTACAAGATTGAGCATTTCCTAAGCTTGGTTTTCCTTATCTGTGAGAAACCTGCAGTGTCCACAGCATCCACCCAGGCCACTCTGCATCACTCTTATGGCGGCTTTGGAGGGACTGATACAGACATAAAACCCTTGCCACCTGCTTTGCTGTGAGTAATACAATCCTTTTTCCCTGACCTAGGAGTCTCAAGTCTTCTGTTGGCCTCTGTGAAACTATGGCAGGCTAACTTGTTAGTTTGCAAGTAGGGTAAAATCTCAGACCCTTCACAGTTCTTAATGTGGAGTAAATTTATTTATTAATAAGACTATTTGGATTTCCTATATATGCTTATATCATTTTTGGTGAGTTTTTGATTTTCAGAAATTTCTTCATTTCATCTAAATTGTCAGATTTATTGGCATAAATTTCACTTTTAAAAATGTCTATAGGATCTGTAATAACTTCATTTCTGTTCTTGATGTTGGTAATTTATAATTTTGCTGGGTATAGAATTCCAGGTGGACAGGTGTTTTCACTCAGCGTATTGAAGTCCACAGTCTTCAGTTGTTTTTGTCATGGAGAATTCTACTGTTAGTTTTATTGCTGCTGCTTTGAAGGTAATCTATCTTTTTATTTCCTGTGACTACTTCAAAACTGGTCTTGTTTATCTTTGATTTTTTGTAGTTTTAATATGGTATGTCTTTGTGTGGGTTTCTCTTATTTAAGCTGCCTGGGATTCATTGAGCTTCTTGTGTCTATTGAATTGCTATATTCCTGTATTTGTAGAAATTTTTCAGATACCATCTCTTGAAATGTTGCCTCTGCTCTGTTCTTTTTCTCCCCTTCTTTTGAGCTACTGATTAAACAAATATTTTAAGCCCATGCTGAACTGTGTCATTATATCTTCTTTATCTCTCCAATGATTTTTCTGCCTTTTTTCTTTCTGTGCTGTACTCTGAAAAATTTATTTTTCCTATATTCCAACTCACTAATGGTTTCTTCACTTGTGTTTTATCTGATATTAAACTTGTCTAGTGAGGTTTAAATTATACTTACTATGTTTTTTATTTCTAGATGTCCTATTTGGTTCTTTTTTGAATCTGTGAGAATTTTCCCTGTAGATATTTTTGAGTCTCTATTTTTCCTATATTCCAGCTCACTAATGGTTTCTTAACTTGTGTTTTATTTGATATTAAACTCAATCTAGGTACTATTATTTTTTTAATCACAGTCTAGTTGTTTTATAGTGCATATCTGAGTATTTCAATCTCTGAAGTCTTTTAGGGTCTCTTTGATATTTTTACTGGTATTTTGTTAAGAAATCTACTTTTTTCACTGTGTGTTGTGCATTATATTTATAACATTATTTATAGGAATAACACGTGACTTTCTATGAAAGTTCTTTCTTCCAGAGAGGACTTACACTTGCTTCCACCAGGCACTTGTGATTACTACCAGTTCTGATCCACTGTTTCAGTAATTTACTGCTAAGTAACAAACCACCCCCAAACTGGGGAGGGGCTTAAAATACCAATGATGTATTTCCATGATTTGTGGGTTGCTAGATTAAGCTCGGGGTTCTTTTGTTCCACACAACATTGACTGGAGTGACTCATGAATCTGCATTTAACTGGGAGATAGCTAAGGTGCAGTGTCCAAGGCTGCCTCACTTACTGTCTGAGACTTGGTGTTGTGTTCGTTGGGGAACTTTGGTTCTCCTCTGTGTGGCCTCTCTCCAGTGCTCTCATTCATAGTCCAGCCCAGATTCTTTACAGGGCAGCTGTTTTCCAAGAGACCAAATATAAAAGCTACTAGGTCTGTTTTAAGGGCTAGGCTTGGAACTAGTGCAGCATCACTTCGCTGCAGTCAGTTGGTCACAGTAAGTCACAGGACCAACCCGGATTCAAGGAGAGGGAAGATAAAATGGACTCCACCTCTTGATGAGACTACTGGTGTGCAGGTACAGGGATGGAAGAAATTGATGACAGTCATCTTCAGAGATAGTCTGCCACAGTCACATTAAAACATGCTCAGGGCTTGAAATTTCTCTGATAGGCTAGTCCACAGTCTGAAACTAGGTGATCACTACGGTGACCATGTAACTTACATGGTTACAAGTTAGAACAGTTTTGAGCATAAAAAGGAGCATTGTTTTAAGTATGCCAGGACTCTCAGATATAACTAGATTGTCTCTGGCAAACTAGAACCCATGGTTACTCTAGTTATAATTTATCAGGGTTTTTTTCCATTTCCTGTTTACCACCACCCTGAAGGTATAGTCCTTTGGGGTTTTAATTTTTTGTGGTAAGGAACTCCTGTTAGACTTTATATGGTATGTAGGCTTCGGACTTTGATTTCCATCCCCTTTGCCTTGGGAGGCTATCTAAACAGAGTCTCATGTTCCCTGGATTGGCTCATGACCTCAGAGATTCTTGTTTTCCCTGTATTGTAGTTTGTAATTCCTTATTATCTTGTGGTCCTTTTGATACTTTAAAGATTTTATTGACCGGGCACCATGGCTCATGCCTGTAATCCTAGCACCCTGGGAGGCTGAAGTGGGAGGATCACTTGAGATCAGAAGTTCATAACCAGTCTGAGCAAGAGTGGAGACCTTGGAGACCTTTGGTCTCTACCAAAAATAGAAAAAATTAGCCAGGCATGGTGGTGTGGGCCTATAGTCCCAGCTACTCAGGAGGCTGAGGCAAGAGGATCACTTGGGCCCAGGAGTTTGAGGTTGCAGTGAGGTATGGTGATGCCACTGCACGGGGTCACAGAGCAAGACTCTGTCTCAAAAAAAAAAAAACAAACTTTTTTATTAAGCTTTTATAGTTGTTTTCAGTGGAAGAGTTGATCTAAATAACTAACCCCACCATTTTAGAGAATAGGGACAAGTATAATTAATGTACTTGAAATAGCAGAGGAAAAAGAACTGAAAGAATACCTTAGCATCAAGTAAGTGCTTTTTTTCCACCAGAAATGTAAGTTCCCAAGAATTTCTTCTAAAGTTGAGAGGTAATAAAAGTGTAGATGTGGGCAAGGAATTAAAGAATTGGAATCATTATATTATCATTTTTTAAAATTCCATGTCTCACTTTTTGATAATCTGTTGATTCTCTGTCATGAAGAATTAGGAAATTATTTTCCTCAAAATAGTTTCTCGATTTTTCTTGGTTGTATCATCACTTTGTCAAGGCTTTAAAGACTAACATTCTGTAACCAATTCCCCTGCTGCTTAACCTTAGTATAAGTTATAAATAAATTTTTACTTTCTTCTAGTCTTTTGATCATGCTGTCTTATTTTTGAATTACTTATTTTTATTCCTTATTGTCTAGATTTTAATGTTAGATCCCTTTTTTAAAAAAATGGTGCAGGAGCATAGCTTCTTTTCAGGTCCACTGTGAAATTTTAGTCTACACTATAGATTCATTGCTATTTTGTGTCTATTTTAGGTAAGTAGTTATAATTTTCTCATTTTTTTCAGTGTGTGTATATATATATATCTTCCTTTTATTCCTCAAAGCAGCGTTCTAGCTGGTCATTAAGTGTTTATTTTTTGACCTGGCCTTATACTCTATAAATGCTCTTGTTGAAGAATTGCTTTACTTACTGAACTATACTTTTCTTTCCTTTTCTCTCTTTCCTGTACTTCCTGTCTTTATTTCCTTTGATGTTGAAATCTAATTTTTAATAAGTACATATTTTTGTCTTAATTATAAGCTCTGATCTAATTTGATCTTATATCATGTAAAAAATGATTGCTCATTTTGTTTTTCTCTGGTTTTGTGTGTTTGTAGCAAAGTGGATTGTACTGTTAGTTATTTCGACGGGCTTATTATGGATGTCTGTCATCTAAATTACCTTAATTTATTCAATAAACATTTATTAATTTTTCCATGTATGTCTTAATGCTTTCTTTAGAAGGGTATAGTGAATTGAACAAGGCATTAATTTTTCTTTAAAACAAGTATAATTTTTAACTGGTAAATTGCCAGTCTCTTAAGTGGTCTTTGTCCTAACTAGTCACCAAAAACCAAAACTGATATTCAGATATCATGGCAACAGTTCTCTCCAAAACTCTCCCTCCCTTCTTCTTGCTGGCTACCTTGTGGTCATATGAGCAATTGTGGCAGTTAATGGAATTTGAACCCAAGTTTGACTCTAGAGCCCAAGTGTGTTTCACAGTTCCATGTTTTTTCTCATAATATGTCAGTTCTGTGGATTGTACAAGTCATAAAAAGTTAACCTCCTTCTCAGCAAACCTGATATATGAAAATCTAATTCACTAATAGACAAATTTGTTGTATTCTTCACTATTGTCAGGTGGATGAATCATCTCATGTTCTTTAGGTGGCATGACATTAAAAATATTATTTACTTTTCCAAAATTCAGTTTCTACTCAACATTTTGGAATACCTGTATTGTGAGATTGTATTAAGTGAGCCAAACCTATTTGGTATTCAACAGAATACCAAAATTCTGTTCAACACCTACTTCATGAATGCCTGTTTTTCTGACAGATTCTAGGTGTTAGAGATACAAGTGGCCTGCAAAACCAGACATTGTTCCTGTTGGCTCTGGTGCTGGTATACCTAAGTTTCAAATCTTGGTTCCACCTCTTAATAACTATGTAATCTTGGGCAGGTTACTTAGCTCTCTAAGTCTTTGTTTCTTCATATGTAAGAAGAAAAGAACAATAGTACTTTTCTTAGGGTTATTTGGGGAATTAATTGAGATAATATATGTTTGTAGCATGGTATCTGACATGTAATAAAACACTTAATAAATGCTTCCTTTTATTATCATCTTAAAATTAGCATTTGAAATATAAATATTTTCTTTTAAAATAAAACCAAACTGAATAAGCTTATTCAATATCATCATCTTCATTCTGGGATGGTAGTCATATTCCTGGCGTTAGGTGAAAAGTCTCATAAATGTTTCATTTGTTCGGCATGCTGCCATATATATATTTTAAATGTGTAGTAAGAGCTGTAAGCTTTTCATATTTTAACGATGGTGCTAGAATCAGTGTGTGAGATAATTGCAAATACAAGAGAATATATGTTTGGCTCATGGCAACTATAGTAACCTACTTTTGTGACCTTTCTTTTGAAAAAGTAAGATAAAGAGTCACTTTGTTCTGTGAAACAATTTCATGAGAAAAAATTTGAGAAATTCTTCAGTGACTTACAAACGAAAATATTATGAAAGCTTCACTTATAAGTGATTTTTGTAGGATTTCTTGAGTTTCTTGAAGGAGAAAATACTAAAACTAAAATCTAGATATTTTCTATACATGTACAGCACAATATTTAGGCACTTGAGTATGTAAATCCAAGTGCAAGTAATTTTTAATTTAAAATGGTACATTTATAAAAAGTTACAAGGGCAATGCAATCATCTAGTTCAATTTCCTTCTAGATTATTAAATTCTTTTTAGAATATTATGATTTATCAGAAGCTTGAGGAAGAATTAAAGGTACCCAGTTATTATTTTTTAGAGATGTTACATAAAAATGAATCTGATTTCTTTAGTAGTTTCTATCAATAATAACTTTGTTGTAACAGTTAAATTCTCCTTTTGTGATTTGATAAAAACCTTACTTGTAATACTTCTAAGGAGATTTGTTCAGCTCTATCTATCTCGTGTAAAAAGATATGTCAGGGCTTTTTTATTATCTGTAATGAAATCTTGTTAGAGAAAATCTTGCTTTGACATTAAATCAGTACCACTTTTTTCATTACCAAAGTCCAAATGCCAAGGGGAAAAAAGTCACCTTGTAAGCTGGAGAGGCATATAAACAGTTCAATTATAGTGACTGTTAAAATAAATTTTACTATTTTTTTCCTGTTTTCACAGTTTTGTTAAGTCCTGATTAAGCCATTTTAAAGTACGTAAGAGATAATTTAATGTTTTAGTATAAACATTTTTTCCTTAGTATACATAAAAGAAGATTGTGTAGCTGATGTGGAGGTTTTTTGTTTTTTTGTTTAATGTGAATTTTTTAAGGGATTTTTTTGTATAATAGATTTTTTAAATTTTTTTTAGTATGTGCAGCTAACTTTTATATTACTTTAGATGTTGTAATTGGAAGTCAGTTATAGTTCTGGGAATGAATAATATTTATACTAAGTTTGTATGAGTAATCAAACTTTTGGCATATATGCTAATTTAACTGTGTAACCTCAGTCAAGATTTATAGAAATCTTTTATTGAAGTTTATTAAAATTAAGATTTAGTTACTAGTTTTAATGATTTAATTCAATTTATTTTATTTTTTTCCTCTGCCCTGAATGATCTGCAGGAATGGTTTAATTTTAAAGGAGCAAATTTAAGATATAATATGTTCTTAGAAGCCAAGAATAAATGGCATACAAATGGTTTAGTAGTTCTTTGTGGTGGTGGGGGTAAAAATATACTCCGATTTAAAGTTAAGTTGATAGATTATTTCATTGAAACAGCCATATGTAAAACTTAATTTTAAAAAAATAATTTCTCATTTAGCATAAAGTAAAGAAATTAGCACAACTCAGTCTGAGATTTAGCATCACAATAGATATTGAAAAAAATCTATAAATTTCTTTCATAAGAGTAATTGATATTCATTTAATATTTTTGAGCTTGAAAAATGAGCAGATATTTAGGCTGGTTCTGAAAATGAACTCCTTTATTATTCTAATAGCATACCATTTACTCTATTGAGACTAAGTCATCCATGCTTTGTGGGAGCTCAGCTTGCAAAGAAATGAATTCGCTGGGTTTTATCACTTGCAAGCCCAGCCTGGGCTACTGAAGCCTGCTAGTCGAGTACATCAAATACATAATATTGTGGGAAATCATCAAGTAGTACTATTTGTCTTTAAAGTGACACGTAACTTTTTATTGTAATTATTAATACAAGCAAAGAAGCTAGCAGTGTTTTTGTTCTTTTGTTGTCATCAAGCAGTTTTCTAGGAATTTTCAGCAAAATATCAATTCAGCTATAATTCTAGTATGAAATACAGAAACTGTCAATTAGCTTTTGGTGCCTGCTGTGAAAAATCAAATCAATAGCTTTAATACCTTCTTTCAGTCTCATTTTATTTCACTATAACTCTGTTTTAGGTAGGTCTGCACATCTATTTTGCTCTCAGTGTTTAATTTTACCAGTTCAGTTTCTTTGTAGATTTTTGCCATAAGTAGAAAGGATTTTAAATCTTGTAGCCCAGTATAATATTTTATTAACATTTACTTAAATGAACGATAATGTACATGCTTGTTTTTTGTGTAAGTACCCAAGACATTCTGGTTGAAAGACAGCTTAAGGAAAAATAAACAAATAGCAAAAGCATTCAGTCTTTATTTACAGTATATAGGAGATTACTGTTTTCATTTTAGGTGGAAGAGTCTGATCAGCAGGAACACCCCAGAGGAAGGACATCTTTAGCGATAGAATTTACATACCGTTAGCTCACAGTAATTGATTAGCAGCAGGGCTCTGTAGTACAGAGCTAGCTGGGTACGTTATTTGGGATGCCTTTGATGCTGTGGTTTTCCGAAGCTTGCTGGCTGCATGCTTGTTGCCTTTGTTTGTGACACAGGTAATTACTTGATAAAATGAAGTGCATCGCTGTGAACAATTGACCCTTTGGAACAATCCAGGCTGGTCAGCAGTCTAAAGCCACACTTTAAAGCCATCATTATCGCCTCAAACTTAAGAGTTTCCAAGGTACAGACAAAGGTGTTGTCTTCCTTTAATACGAGTCGAGTGCCATTTTCAGACTTTATGAAGTATTTAAATTGAATGATATTTGACGATATTGAAAACTCCTCCGGAAATCCATCCAGCCTGCTTTTGGACACCAGAACAATGCGAGATTTTATTTTTGATATGAAATCAGGAGCATTACAGAAGATTCTCAGTCCTTGTGAGCGATCGTGGTTATCTGTTATTTCCAAGAAAGTAGTCTCTCTGGGTGTTAGCTGTTCTCTTTCCCACCTGGATTTCACTTCCTCTGCCAATCCCTTGAGCTGAAAGAATTCTGCTTCTTGTGCAAGAAGTTGATTTTCACGAAACCCTTCGGGCAATAGAAGTTCTCCATTTCGTAGGAAGTTTAGGACATGCCTGAAGAGGAGCCCATCCCTGTCTATGAAATAATGACCATCAGCATCAAACGGGCAGAGGATCTTTCCATTTACTATACCTTCGAGAAAAGTGTCTGGGTACTTGGTCAGTGTTTGTTTTTGAGTAATGTATAAATATCCACCAACGTTGAGGGTCATCAGTGTGGATTTGCAGTTCTTTCCTTGGTCAGTATCTTCCAGGCTGTTGTGTTTCCCTTCATAGTCCTTTTCTTTTTCTCTTCTGTTTATTTTCCGCTCCATTTTCTGAAGATGCTGTTTCAGCTTGTTCTTCTTGGCTTTGAGATTTTTAAAAAAGAAGCACTACCACACAAACACGCCTTTATTCAGCCTCAGCCTGGTGATGGAATGGAAATGCTGGCAGCATCGCCTGCGCTGGCAGCTCGGTTTTGCAGTAGGTGGCGTGTCAGCTGTGTATGCAGGAGCTTTCTGGAGTAAGACGGGAAAGAAAATTTGCATTTAACTGTATCAGGGAAGGGATTTGTTGTGAAAGGATTTTCATGTATATTCTTTGAAGTAGTAAGAGTTATTCAGAATAAATTGAATTTCCTCTTGCCAGTTAAACAGTTACAAATGTTTGATCCTCCAGCCAAATGTAAATTTTTACCCGTTTCTAAATGTCTTTTAAGTAATTTTTTAATCAGGCTGGCTTAATATTGAATAATACTGTCATCTTTTGGAAAATAATTTATATTAGTATCATTTTTTAAAAAGTAAATCGTAAGTAGGAACCTAAGGTGAAAGGAACTGGGTGTATAGAATTTTCTTTCCCAGAAAAAGTCACACATTTCACAGTGGTGTAGTCATTTTTGAGACTCAGATAAGAATATTTAAACCTGTTATTTTGACACCACACTTAAATTTAATTGGATTTGCATGAGATTCTGATTTGGATCTTTGTTAAGTGAGAAGAAATTTTCTTAACATCCTTTTACCCTAAAGATAAAAAAATCAAATAGGCTTTGCAGTAATTGTTTACATTTTTTGGTTAAGATTGTCTGTGGAAAATTCATAAACTTGTTTTACCCTAAAGCAGCTTTAGTGCTGAACAAAGACTTGGAGTACTATAAAAAAAGACTGTGGTGTGTGTGTGTGTGTGTATGTGTGTGTGTGTACACACATGTTAGAAAGAAAGGAAAAGGATGGAGATTCAAAATACCTGCTATAAATTAGTGTCATGGCTAAGTTTTTGTTTCTTGTTTGTTTTACAAAGGACAAAAGAAACAACCAAAGCCTAGTTAAGCCTTTAAAAAAAAAAAAAACTTGGGAGCTGGAACATTGTTGAGTGTGATGTCCCCCCACCTTCTTTTTTCTTCCTTCCCTTGTAACTTGCCTTCCAGGGCATTTTAGAGTTCTGAGCTTTCACTTCCAGAATTTAAAGGCCCAGAGGTAAGAAATGTGAACATTGTCCCCAATATACTATTATTTGACCTATCTGCTAAATTATTCTGAGGAAGTACGTTGCTCTTAGAGTTAGACTTTTATATTAAATTTTTTTATATTTCTCTTGCATGAAAGGTATTTTTAAATTTTCAACTGTATGTTGACATAGAAGTGGTTGGAACAGATTCTTCTAAAAATGCCTACTTTTTATTTTCTCTAAACAATGTTAGATTTTCTTCAGATATAAAAAATTATATCCTTAATTATAGCAGTTTTGAATTTAACATTTTGTATCATTGAAATTATCAAAAGTCTATCGAACTAGAAAACTATGACATAGTATTTCTAGAGCTGAGTTTTTGCTTGGAGACCATGAAATTCAACTTCCTCATTTCACCAAAGGTAAAATTGCATTCCAGAGAATTTTTAGTGTTTTATCTAGGACTTTTACAGCTTGTTAGTGGCAAAGCCAATACTTAGACTAAAGCTTCCTCTCAGTCCTGCAGCATTTAAGAGTTTACTTTTGTATTCTGAGCTTTTACTTCCAGAATTTAAAGGCCCAATGGTAAGAAATGTAAACATTGTCCCCAGTACAATGTATGTATTGATTTTGATTTTTTTTACAATTAAGTCTTTTCTGTGGATATGACTTTTAAGAACTACTGAATGTAATTGGGGAGGGGGGAGGGTACAACTCTGGAAATGCATTTGTAGAATTCTGTTGTTACCATTACAGATAGTCACTGCCCATTAGTAGCGTCATATAATAGCAAAATCAACAAAGGCATAACAATTTCGTTTATAGGTGTAGTCCTCTTCTATGAACTTTATGGAACACCAGAATCAATACAACGTAACTGTAGTATAGTGATGGAGACTGTGCTGGAATTTTCTCGTTTAAATAAAATGATGTAGTTAAGTAACACTGGGCCTATCTGTGGGTACTTTTCTTGGAGAAGACTTGACACTGTTGCTGCTAGAGGATGGGCTTCCATGGGGGTGGCAAGAGGGTAGGAATGAGGCAGGACTGCTGGAAGTGGGATACCAACCTCTTCAATTGTCACTCCAGAGCCACCTTACACTTGCAAACTCACTGGGTTCTGCTGCCAGGTTTTCACCTGATGAATGCTCCTTGTTTCTGCAGGCTTGCCTTGACAGACTCTGAACCACCCCATCATGTGCCTCTTACCCTTGATCTCCTTTTCTCACTCCAGACTTCACTCTGGTGTTCTTGTCTTCTGCAAACCTGACATGTGTAATTTGTTTGCCACCCATGGCCTGGCAACAGTACTGCAACTGAAGCCCTGTCTTAGTGCCTGACTACAAGCTGATATGGATCCATAAGACTTTTCTTTTGTCCTCTTTGCTCCAGCTTGCAGTCTTAAACAAGAAAAATGGCATCCGGTGGGCCCCACCTTATCCCCATTATTCCATATTACCTGCATTAAAGCAAGATGGCTGCAATTCATGGAAATTGCAGGGGTTCCTTGATCATTGCTGCCTATACACATGCCCCTTAGGAGAAAGCCAGCTTGTCTTCTTTTTAGTATATCCTAAATTCATAATTACTTGCTAGGGGTTGGGGGTGCTTGTCCTAGATGGTGTCAGTAAGGTCCACACAGCCCTAAAACTATAAAAATGGTACTTTAGTACCTATACCAAGGGAAAGATCCCGTTTATGGGACTATACTTCTCTGCCTCAATGAAGATACAAACAGGTATTATTTAGTTCAGTGGTTTTAGCAGAAGGGCTTAAACCACACATCAAAGATTAGTTTTTCTACGTCCACTTGACCAATAGATTTGAGGATTTCATCTGCCTTCTCAGACAGAAAGAGAAAATGTTGAAAGGTTGGGGCCCTGTTTTCTGTTTAGTACTTTAGCCCCTTATTAGAGTTAGATTACCTCTCTCTTACACATCTGTAATCACACATATAAAAGAGCCTTTTAATCAACTTTGAGAATTTAAACAGGTCTTTGGTATGAGTACATAGTTGAGCCCAATGCCTAACCCAATTAATGCTAATCTCCTCACATCTGCCTTAGGCAGAACTCGTTCCAGGCCAATGGGAGGAATTCCCATCTTTTCTACCAACTCCTGAGGGGAAATAAGGTCCATATCATCACTATGATTGATGATGATGTCATCACACTAGATAGTCCCATGTCATGGAAGGAGTAGAACCTTATCAGGAAGGTATCTCTCCTGGTTGAAAGATATAAGATGTGATAATTCCCCTAGACTCAACAGGTCACTTTTTTTATAAAATTTACACTCCTTTTCAAAGAACAGTGATGGTCTTAGGAGCTGCCCTTGATGAGAACATGGTGCTTCTGTCTCCACGTACTCTACCTCTACCAAATCTTTTTGGTTGTTAGCACCTTCGTGCTTCTGCACCTGTCTTTTAAAATGATTAGTTCCCATTACCTTAAAAAAGAAAATAAAAGCAACTATAGCTAGAGAAGAAGCTGTCTATTGTTTTACTTAAAACTGACACTGTCTCTCTGCCCTAGTCTTCCCCACATTTTTTCAAGTTTATTGATCTGTGCTTTGACTTTCCTATGCCCTTCATAAGCTGAGTTTCTCTTTTTTAACACATGGCTTGCCTCTTCCTAGCCTCCTGTTAATAGCGTTGAATGTGAGAAACATTCATTTTGGTATTCAGCTATGAATATTTTACTTTAGCCTTTTTTTGTGTTAAAAATAAAAATAAGTTAAACCATGTAATATATTGACATATCTTAAGAATCAAGGATTTTTCCATGTTAATCTAATTCTTGAATGTCCAAACTTTAGTTTCATTTTGAAATATAAAATATGTCTTTAAATGCTGTCTGGGACTGGTAACGTACTAGCAGAAGTACTGTGTCAGCTACCTTATGTAACCGATTGACCACAGCATCTCCCAAACTATGTAGAGTGCCTGAATCTTCCTACGACTCATAGGACATGACCTCTGGCTGGAAGGTCATGCAAACATGTCATTCCAGTCCAATGAATGTAACTGTAAATGTTTTGCAATGTTGAGCTGAGTCTTTAAAGAAGCCCAGGAAACTTGGCTACATTGGCAAATTTTTTAGCCTCATTTGCAGAGTATAGAAAAGAATAAAGCACTGTGTGTCAAAAGGAGCACAAATAAAAATGACAGACTAGCTGAGAGGTTCACGTAAAATTCTATTCCACATTTCTTTGCTTTTCACCACAGAGGTAATCTTGACAACAATTTACAAATCATATTAATTCATGTTTTAAATGTACTTTGGGAGTGTTTCATTTTGTGAGCAGAAATGAAACCTTAAGTTTTTTAAAACAATTTTTTTTTAAAAAAGTGTAGCCTAAGCATTATTATTTACTGGAAAATTTATTATAACTGAATGAGCAAAGCACTTTTATAAGCCATCAAATGAGCATTGAAATTATAATATTTTACAAAACTCATTTTTATAGTGCTATTTGGCAAAATGCAATTTTACTGTCTCTTTGGGAAGATGTTTTCAGCTAATAACCATTATTTACAATCTCAAAATGAGGGACATGACTTTGAAAGATCTTGTAAATGTATTATTGTTATGAAGTCGGTAATCAAAGAAGGTCTCTGCTCCCAAATGCTGTCACCTACCACTGTTTCCTTCTGTTTTCCTCTTCACTTTACATCTTCTTATGTCTTCAGTGATGCGATGGTGTGGAAGAGAGAGAAGAGGGCCTGAACAGGAGGACTGGATGAGCCATAGGAGCAAATGTGGTTTCTTACAGAGTAGAGCAATTATAAATTAGGGATGGAGCAACTCTATCATATTGCACATTTTTTTCATATTTAACATTTCTGAAATTGGGGTATATCTTAAAATCATTGACCTGTCAAAGTTTAGTGGTAGTATTTTGTCTTTCTTAGTAGTACATGAAATAATGGTGAATATTACAATTGATAGCATCTTTGAATCAATGAAATATTTAAGCAGCTCTCTGTGAGCTATTCCCTCCATATCACAAGAACGTAAAATTAACAGAGGAGAAAGGAGGGGGAAAGAGTTGTAGGTGGGGGGAGGAAAGAAAGAAATATGGTTGCTTCATATTAAAATTATCTAGGGAGGTTATAAAAATACCAACTTATCTCAAGGAGTTCTTAATGATGGGAGCATAATTTCTACCCTGTAGTTGTGAGGATCATTTAAAAGATATCAAAGTATCTTGAAAATCATAAAGAACTAAACTCTAGTGTATGGTATTACTATTACTGGTTAAACATGGGAAAAAGAACAAAAAATACTGAGGATGAAATTCATAGAACTAGAATTACATTGAACTGATTTAAAAACATATGCCATCAGATTTCTATAATTATTTCATGAATAGTCCCTCAACTATGTCATCGTCTTCCTAAGCAAAGTAGTCTGTGTTTTTCTTCCTTTTACTCCTCATCACATCTACCACAGCCTGTGGCTATTGACTAAAATATAGCACTACAATATAAGTCTATACTTTAGGAGACTTAATCTTTCCAGAAGAATTTATTTTCTATCCATTTAATCACTTTTGCTCTTGTTTTTAAATTTTCTCTAATTTCGAGTGCAGCAGCCAAAGCCGGATAGCACTCTTTAATGAAAATCTGACTAAAACAAAACATTACAGTACTATGATTTTCCTGCCCTTTTTATTATTACAACACAACATTATGTTTTTTATAAAGCTTAGTTTTATTTCTGGGTTTTATTTGGCCTTTTATTCTTGAAAGCAACTTTGGAAGTAGGGATTATGTCTGTTTAATCATGTCCACATCTGTATTTAAGAGGTTTCTAAAAAATTTTTTTTTTAATTTCAAAATATTAAGGGGTAAGAGGTTTTTATGTTGATTTAATTATATATGTGATGTAAATAAGCAAAAAGACTATAGTCTGAAGTATAGGTGGGATAATAACTTGTGAACTTTGCTTTGTAAACATTAAAACATGTAGTACAATTTTTCTTAAACACTCATTCACTATTTCTTTGATCAAAAGTCTGTTAAAGGTTTTATAGACTGATAGGACAATCCAAACTCCTTTGCACGTTTAAAACCTCCATTTTGTACCTTAGCTAACTATTTTCCATTCTACTCCTGGGCAACCGGTCCTGTTATTCACAAATACTCTTTGGTCGCTGTTAACAACATCTATTGTACAGGAATGTACCTACAAACCTACCTCTTTCCCTAAGTCCATGGGGAGAAGTTAGAGTGCTTTATTATGGGTGAGGAAGCTGAGATGGTTTCAAGATTCTATGTCTAGTCCTCAAATTATGGTTTCAGTATTTGATTTAAAATTGGGGATTCCCAGCACATTAGGCATATTTGTAATATGAATATTATTATGAGAAAACATATAAACAGATAACTTTTGGGAATATTTATGTGACTGCTCATTCATTACTTTCAAGATAAATAATAAAATGCTAACTCTATAGGTTAGTTTACTGAAATCTGAGCATAATCTTTTATTCCTAAAATTCCTGAAGATTAAATAGGGATCAGAACATCAATTCACAAATTTGAGGAAAGATTAACTTTTTAATAATATAGGGATAGAAAGTTAGCCTAACTAGTTTGTTAAGATGCCAATCTCTTTTATTAATAGGCTTCTCTTGAGAACCACAGGCAAACAGCTGCTAAGAAAATATTTTAAATGCAAATAAAGTAAAATACTAGGAATATTAAAAATGGTTTACCTTTTAAATGTGCTTTCTCTGTGAAGATTTCTTCTATTCTTTTCCAGAGAGTGTAGACACAGATGTAATATAATTAAGAGTCAGGAGAATAACTTCAGAAGTCTTGGATCACTCCAAAATCTTGGTTAGTAGCCCACTGGTTTATATTTTAACTGGAGTTGGAAGTACTCTTAAAGACCTCCACATTTTACTGGATCCAGAATGGTTCTGAGGAAATGAATGCCTGTAACTTCCTGATGCCTAAAACTTCCTAACATACTTGAACGCATTACTTACATGCCAATGCTAATAAGCACCCTTCCTGCTTACTTTACCTTGTTCAAACTAGGAATGCCCTTAACTTGTAAAAAGTGCCAGTTGGTCATTTCTCTTCAGTTCTTCAACATAGAGTGTATCTCAACTTCAGATATAGAGTAGGAATGGCCAGCTTAGAGCACAAGTTTGAATATTTTCAAGTCTTGGGCAGTTTCTTAACATTTTGTGGTTGTCGTTCCAAGACAAATTTCTCTCTAATTTCTACTCAAAATTAATTATATCTAGGTATTTTAGAAAGTATTAGAGCAAACAAAATAAACACTAATGAAATAATAAAGCATCCCCAGTTGGAGAATAATAAGCATGGGCACACACCAAAAGCCGTTGCTAAGGCCATTCCCACTGCCCTTCCTTCTTACTTCACTTCCCAGTCTAAATCCTACCCATTTTTCAAGGTCTAGCACAAACATTGCTTTCTTTATCGAAATTGTTTTTGATCCCCAGCTAGACATAATCTCTGTGTGTGTTAATCTTAATACTCTGTGTATGTTTCTGTTTTATAACCCTTAACACATTCTGCTCTGTCCAAGAGAATCCCACAGCCCATATAGAGAGACTGGTAGATGATCAATTAAATTAAAAGACAGGAAATCATAAAAAATGATATCAGTGTGCATTCCTACCTGCCTTAAAAATTTTATCTTAAAACCTATAAATGTGCCGGGCACGGTGGCTCACGCCTGTAATCCTAGCACTCTGGGAGGCCAAGGCGGGTGGATCGTTCAAGGTCAGGAGTTTGAGACCAGCCTGAACAAGAGCGAGACCCCGTCTCTACTAAAAAATAGAAAGAAATGATCTGGACAACTAAAAATATATATAGAGAGAAAAAATTAGCTGAGAATGGTGGCGCATGCTTGTAGTCCCAGCTACTCGGGAGGCTGAGGTGGGAGGATCGCTTGAGCCCAGGAGTTTGAGGTTGCTGTGAGCTAGGCTAATGGCACAGCACTCTAGCCCAGGCAACAGAGCCAGACTCTGTCTCAAAAAAAAAAAAACAAACCTATAAATGTATATCTAGTTGCTGATGTGCATATAGGACAAGACTTTGAGTATAGAAGGCTGATTGACTGCTTTCTCTTTTTTTTGAAAATTAAACCCGTAATTTAGTTTAGATTTTCATTTTGGTTTCTTCAAAAAGGAGCAAGAACTTAGACACTGTGACACAATACAAATGTAGACTCTTTCTAGACTTTTATGCTTCTTTTCCAGTTTCCTACATATCTAATTTGACAGTATTTTTTTAACAATTTACTTTTATATGAAGTCTTATGAATGCATTGAACATAGTTTTCATAAGAACACTCCCCCAACATACTCATGATTTAATGGGCTTATGTAATATATAATCAAATAGCATAATTACTAAAACTAGCATAAACAAGTTCTAGCATAGTTTGAGCAGAAGTGTGTGGGAGTACTAGAGATTAACCTACTACCCACTAGTGTATAGTGAGCTGTGGGCATCTGTCACCATATTTAATAGCAAGGAATTGAGAGCCTTTGTTAATACAGAGTGAGTTAAATGGAGGGATATTGAAAGTATTTTTGTTTTTTATTAAAATGATTTATATAACTGTCTTGTCCTACTAGACCAGCAGCTCTCAAAATGTGATCTGGGAACTGCTGGATAGAGGGGTCCCTGAGACCCTTTCAAGGGATCTGTGAGATCAAAATTATTTTTATAATAATACTAAGGCTTTTGTGTTTTCTTCGCTCACATTCTCTAAAAATTTCTTACTGTTAGTTTCTAATATGGTAGATAACAATAGTTAAAACTCACATAAACAAAAGCTCCTTGGGGATCGTCTATACTTTTTTCCTTTAAAAAACAGATTTACTAAGTTTTTGTAAAATTTATTTTTTTAATTGACAAGTAAAATTTGCATATATTTATGATGTACAACACGATGTTTTGAAATATCTATACATTGTGGAATGGCTAAATCAAGCTATTTACATCTATACTTTTTAGGGATATATGCCACAGAACGTTTGAGAATGGCTGTGCTCAACTCCGTGCTCCTTGCGGGCAGGAACCATGTTTCATTAGTTTTCGTTACTCCTGATGTGCTCTTGCATTATCTTTTACATAAAAGGCACCTAGTAAATATTTGAGATGTATGAGAATAAAAAGGATGATTTTTAAAGTATTTGTGGTCTTTCAAACTGGACCAATAAAGTAGTTTTAAGTAAGGATTCTGTATTAATGAATAGGATCTATAATTAACAGCAGTAGTGTGTAAGTGAATACTTTTAAAATAAAATTTAATACCTTTCACTTGAAATCTTAAGCAGTGTTTTGAAGAAGAAAAGCATGATTTAGTGGAAAGAATATGAGAACAGGTTCCCGTGAGGCTTTGAAAAGTATGTAAACGCTTTAAAAAGACAGCAGGCAAATCATGTCTCGGGAGCTGTATCATAAGAAAATTTGTCTTTTTAAACTTTATTTATAAGAAGGGGAGAAGGGAAGTGAACAGAGATGTGAGGTTATTTCAGAGCAGCCAATTGGTGGGAAAATTCTTTGCTGATGAAGACCTTTCCACCTTCCCTTTCACTTTAAGTAGCATTTGAAAGCTATTTTAGGTTTGAAAAGATGATATGATGGACAGAAAATTATGGTTTGAGGAAGTGAATTTTATTGCTTTGTGTGAGTGACCTTGACCGAAGAATAGCAAGGAGAATAGTGGCCAAGCTGAAATGGACAAGTGCTTTGGAGCTGCTTTCTGCCCTTTCAGGTGTCATGCAGAAAGTTGACAGCGCACACCTTTAACTAAAAATTGAATTCAGCCTGTGCACCTGGAGTAGGTATTGCTAAAATAAGGAAAGCATTCTCTTATTAAAAGGTAGCTCTTTTAGTTTTCAACATTAATAAATACATGTAAGGTGACGAAATTATTTTCAGGGACTGCACTCTAGATTTATTTTTTAAAAGGATTAATTTGTTAGAAGATAAGAGGATTTGAAAAATAAAAAGAATTCATTTGCCTTCCAATATTGGACTTTCCTTGTACAGATAACACACTTTATACATCGAAATTTCCCGAACTTTGCTATTGTTGTGATGACTGAAGAATTTTTCTTCATAGAACTTTCAGCTTCAATGAGAGGCAAACTTAAATATAGGATTTGTTTGTACTTTAAGAACTTTTACAGATTTTAATCTTATTAGATAAATTCACTAATGAGAGGATATTATTTTTAGATTTTTAAACTTAAATTTAATATAAAGTATGGCTTTTTAATTATTTCCTTCCTGGCATGTTTTGGTATAAAGTAGGCATGCTTCTCCTCATCGTCCTTTCCAGCCCTCTGACAGCCTCTACTTGAGATTTGTTGCGTATGTTGCGTTGGGGGACCCTGGATATATTGAATACACACTGGATCTTTGTAATTAGTACAGTACAGAGTCCCCTAGATTTTGGAGACAAATTCAAGAAAGGTCACTTACAAGAAAGATTTTCTAATATAAATCATATAGACATGGTTCTAAATACACTACATGTGAACTGTATGCTTCTTGAAGACAGTACTGTATCTTAATCATCTTTGACTCTACAATGCTGAGATGGTGCACTTTGCATAGTAGACATTTTGTTAATATTAGTGGAGTGAATGAAATAATTCTCCCTGAAGAGATGAATCATAAATGCATTGTTAATGAGCCAGCAGCTTTCCTGACTGAGTCTCTTCTGAAAATCCAGTTGAATTCTTGTGGACATGTGACTGAACCATAACTCTTCCTAACCATAGTCAAACATTTCTAGGATGTAAAGCTGGTGCCATTATGAGCATTCATGCTCGAATTATATAATAAGGTCAGGTCTATCAAGTGACCATGCCACAATGCTTGGTGCCCACTAGGCATAAGTTGGTGCTGGTTTCTGTTTGCTTTTTCTGTTTTTCCTAGGTTTTATGTCAGGGTCACTATGAGAAGTACTAATGGTAGAGAAAATTGCCTTTTTGTTTGGACAAATATTCATAGCAGTTAAAGATTGTATTTTGACACACCCAATTTATAATTCTGATGGAAAATAGAAATCAGAGCAACTGGCAGGCTGAAATGGTACACAGTATAACCCAGACAGTGGACCCATCCAGTTTCTCGGTATTTTCTGGGCTGGCTGTTCTAGCCACAGCGTATTCTAGAATTCTAATTTATTTACACACACACACACACACACACACACACACACACACACACACGCACACACACATGTCTTTGATTTAGTGGTTTAGACAAGCTGTGTTTTCAGAAGTTCCTTTTCTGCCAAAGATGATAGCCTCTGTATGCTTCAAAATTTTTAAAATTTGATATTGTGCCCTTTTAAGCCACCTTATTTAGAGCTAAATGTGTAAAAGCTGTATTGGCAAGGGGCTACAGCAGTCCAGTAAACAAACTTGACAGGATTTGTTTGTTACTAGCCAAGAGTAAGGTTTCTCTCTATTCTGACCAGTGATGTTACTGTAAATTTAATACTATTCCTTTTGTTTCCTTGATTTTTATTATTAATGATATCCGATGGTCATATTACTATGGTTAATGTGTCCAAATACAATCTTGAAAGTGATAAATGTTATCTCTGAATATATATATATTTTTTTCCATTCAAGATAAGCTGTCATTGGAAGGAATAGTGGTACAAAGAGCGGAATGCCGACCAGCTGCCAGTGAAAACTACATGAGATTAAAGAGGTTGGTGCTTTGTAACTTTAAAATGATACCCGATATTTCCCTCTGGAGATTGAGATACATATGTTAGATTGCCTATTAACTGCATGAAAACCATGGTTATCGTTGAAAGTATTTGCTTCAAAGGCTGTTTAATTTTAAAACCAAGTTAAGAGTTTCTTTGACGTTAGGGAACTTTCAGAACCTGGGCTGTTTATTTGAGATATTTTAAACTACTATGGTTAATATATCTTGGAATCAAAGTTTTTAAACTATGTTTGCTAGTTGTCCTTAAAATCTTTATACCCTAAAGGCATGTAAAAAAGTCTTTTTACTACTTTATTTTCAAAAGCTGAAATTTTCCCATAATGAATATGTATCCAAAATACTATACTGTATAAAGCAAATACAGTGGCAAAAATAATCATCCTATTCTCTTGATCCACAGAGAACCTTTTATAAACGTATGTACTTTGTTAGAGATTTCATTTCAGGATCTGCCCCCTGCCCCTTTATTATTTAAAAATAATGGTTGCAAATTCTTAATACCCCAAATTTTATGACATTCAAACAGCAGTTTTTTAAACTCTCAAGAAATGTATTTTATCTTTTTCATATTTTCTTTTTGAGGTATTTTAGCCCCTTGTGATTTAGAATTATGTTTGTTCATTCATTTAGCACTTAGTGTCTGCCATGTACTTTCTTAGGAACTACAGAAATAGTAAACAAATCAGACAAAAATCTCTACCCTCACAGAGCTTTCATTTTAGCAAATTGCAGCTACACTGAACTGGTAGTTGAGAATGAACTGCTGATATAGTAGCAGCCTCTTGGATAGCAGCAGTCTGATCTATCAAAGAGGCCAGGTGAGCTGGATTCTCTCTAAATTTCACATCATCTTTAAAATTTTTCCCATTTTCTCATTTAGATTAGACTGTCTCCTGAGAATGACACAAAGAGACTGGTTTTCTTGTCCAATAATCCCTCTCATTTAAATGGCTCCCCAGGGCAAGTAAAAAGATGACAGTCAAAATGAAAATTTTTTATAAAAGCTTTGGAAGACAGACAGAAGATGTTTCTTTCTTTGTTTTTAGCCTATAAAGTTTATTATATAATACAAGTCTTTTTGAAGATTTATCTTCAAATAACTACTGTAATTGAAAAAGGCAAAATCTGGTTACCAAGCTGCATGCCAAGATCTTTTTTCTGTGGCCCTAATTTTCTTTAAAGGGTTTCTAAAGATTTCTGATGATGAAATCAGGCAAGTCATCTACTGTGTTTATAAAATGCCTGCTTTTTTTTTTTTTAACCAAAAAAATAAAAATTGGGCCAGGCATGGTGGCTCACGCCTGTAATCCTAGCACTTTGAGAGGCCAAGGCTGGAGGATTGCTTGAGGTCAGAAATTCAAGACCAGCCTGCGCAACAGCGAGACCTCATCTCTACAAAAAATAGAAAAATTAGCCGAGTGGCTTACACCTTACAGTCCCAGCTACTCAGGAGGCTGAGGCAGGAGAACTGCTTGAGCCCAGCCAGGGCAATAGAGTGAAACTCTGGCATTAAAAAAAAAAAAAAAAAGGTAAAACTTGTTTAGCCTTTGAATTATGCTAAAAGACGAGCCATTGCATGCAGTCATGTACCACATAATGACATTTTGGTGGTCCTATAAAATTACAATACCATATTTTTACTGTACCTTTTCTATGTTTAGATACACAAATCCTTAACCATCATGTTATAATTGCCTACAATATTCAGTAAAGTAACATACTGTACACATTTATAGTCTGGAAGCAAGAGGTTATACCATATAGCCTACATTGTGTAGTAGGCTATCCCTTCTAGGTTTCTGTAGGTACAATCTATGGTGCTCGCATAACAACAAAATTGCCTAAGGGTGCATTTCTCAAAATGTGTCCTGATTGTTAAGCAATGCATGACTGTATTTTATTCTTTCCTTAAGTGACTTAGAAAAGGAAACAGGTGATTCAGGAGGATCATGTGAGTTTCTGAAGTAGATGATAGATGACGTAAGTCTTGAAGACTGAGATTTTTTTGACCAAGTAGAAAAAACAGGGGTTGAGAACATTCAAAATAGACATGCAGACACAAAGACATGGAAAGACCTCAGGAACCTGCGTGTAGTCCTATGACCTGGAATGCAGGATTTGTTTGAGATGATGACAGAAGCTCTAGCCCAGCCTTTTTTCTTGAACTACAAACTTGTAAATACAAAAGCCTGGCTGAATGTCCAATAGACATTTCAAATATGTAAAAAACTGAACTCGAAATCTTTCCTCTAAAACCTGCTCCACCAGCAGTCTTTCTCATGTGAGTTAATGCCAACTCTGTCCTCCCATTTTCTCAATTCAAAAACCTTGGTTACATCTCGACTCCTCTCACATCCCGCATTCAATGTGTCGGAAAAATCTTGTTGACTGTACCTTCAAAATATTACACATCTAGTTTGACCATTTCCCACTACCCACATGAGCTGCCATTATTTCTCACCTAGATTACTGCAGTAGCCTCCTAATAGAGTTCCTGCTCCCACCCTTGCCCCACTATAATCTGTTCTCAGCGCAGTAGCCAGAGTAGTTCCTTTAAAATCTAAGTCAACTCAGCCATAAAAAAAGAATGAAATCATGTTTTTCACAACAGTGTGGATGGAACTGGAGACTGTTATCGTAAGTGAAATAATTCAGAAACAAAAAATCAAAATACTATATATTCTCACTTATAAGTGGGTACTAAATAATGTGTACACATGAACATAGAGAGTGGAATAATAAACACTGGAGACTCTGGAGGGTGGGAGGGTAAAAATTACCTAATAGATATAATGAACACTATTCGGGTGATGGCTACACTAAAAGCCCAGTATTCACATCTGCATACTATGTAGATGTAACAAAACTGCGCTTGTACCCCCTAAATCTGTAAAAATAAAAAAATTTTTTTTGAAATAAAATCTAAGATCATGCCCATTTTCCTCTGCTCAAGTGTCACTTGCATTGCATCCTATATTACTCAATAAAATCCAAGTCCTTGTAATGGTCTGCAGGGGCCTGCACCCTGCCTCTCCTTGTGCCTTCTCTCCATCCTCATCTCTTTCTTCCCTCCCCCTCACTGACTGTGCTCCAACCACACCAATTTTCTTTCAGTTCACGAGCACTCCAGGCACACTTCTACACCAGGCCTTTGCCAGATGTTCTTTTCTGCCTGGAACAGCCTTTCTCCAGATAACTGCATGGCTCACCTCCTCACCTCTTTCAAGTCTCTTCTCAAATACCACCTTTCCAATAAGGCCTGCCTTGACCACCCTACCTCCTTGTATTTTCCTCATATCACGTCACCTCCTACTAAACTATATAGTTTACTTGTATTTATTGCCAACTTCTCACTACTGCAGTTTAAGCTCCCATGAAAACAAGAGTTTGTTTTTTTGTTATTTGGTTTTATTTTTTTGTGCTTGTCTATTTCATTCATTCATACATGAACACACGTGTGTCTAGAATAGTTCATGACACATAGTAGGTAGTCAGTAAATACTTGGTAGTGAATGAATGGCAGAAGATAAGGTTTGAAATGTTAAAGAGTCTTAGGTGCTATGGTAAGAAATTTTGGCTTTCTGTGTGATAGCTATTAGGGAGGTAGTGAAGAATTTTTAGTTGAGTAGTGTGTGAAGGGATTTGTGTTTTAGATTGATCAATCTGATCATTCTGGCCATAGCATAAAGACTAGAAGCAGGGAGATAAACTAGAGGCTGCTGTGATAACCCAGGTACAAAATGACTGAATGACTAAACAAGGTGGTTTTAGTCAGAAGAGAGATGAGAGTCTAGATTTTGAGGATAGTTGGAGGTAGAGTTAATAGGACTTAATAAACTCACCTCAAACTTCTGTGGTTGTGGGATGGGGGATTTTTCTAGTTGTTGGTGACTCCTGTGGCCTGGGTGTACCTCCTGCTGTGAACATCCCAGATTGGCTCCCTCCTATCCTATGAATTGCACTGGAAGGTTTACACTCATAAGAAGAGAGGGATAATTACTCAATATTATAACTAAGTTGAAGCTCAAAATTTTAAAAAATCAGATGATACTATTGTTACTCCAGAGAGTTTACAGTCATTGAACTTGGAGACACACACACACACACACACACACACACACACACACACACACACAGGATTATCTAGAGAGTCTATACTGACAATATACTGGGGAAAGGAATAGAAATGTGCTATTGAATGTAAAATGGAAAGGCAGATTTCCAAATGTAGGTGCCATTAAAGTAAAACTGTTTGAGAACAGAATTGGCAAGTCTGAGATATCCTATACCTAGATATTCACACATACGCTCAAAATTTTTCAGAGGCTCCTCCTGACTGCCTACTTTCTAGTGACATTCAGGTTTTTTATAATCTGGCTCTTGTCTCACTTTCTGGTTTCATTTTCAGCTACTCCCTTTTCCATAGACATCACATATTACAATTATATCACACTACAAGTTGTTATCCCAGATATGCTAGGCACTTTCCCATCTTATGCATTTGTTACTTACATGCTGCATGCCCTACCTCGAATGTCTTATCTACCCTCTGCCAAGATTCTTCTAAGTCTTTAAAACCAACCCAAGTGTTACTCAGCAGAACCTCCTCATAGTTTCCATTCCCTACCCCAGTGAGAATCTTCATTCCTCATTTCTACATTTCCATAAACTTACTTATTCTTCTTTAATGTTATATATAAATGTCTGCATTTCTACCTTTTAGGTAGTACATAGTTCCATCTTCTCAAGATTATGAACTTCATGAGAGCAGAGACTTTGAGTTTTTTCTTCTTCCTTCTTACTCTCCCTCCCTCCTTTCCTTCCCTCCTTCTTTGTGTTCTCAGCACTTAGTAAGTACATTACAAATAATTAATATCTATTATAGAAGTATTTGTTGGTTGAAGTGGATTGAAATAGAAAGGAGTGGCAGAGATAGGTACAGAAACATGGGAATCATCAGCATTCAGCTTTATTTAATTTTTTTGCTCAGAGCTACTTGAATCCTGGACTTGATTTTTCCGTTTTATTCATGTACATATTTGTGTGCGTGTGCATGCACACATGCCTTGCTCTAAGAAGGAGAAAGTGATTACAACACACATATAGAAACGTTCCCTCAACAATAAAAGCTAGTTTTTCAAAATACAAAGTAAGAAATGAATAGTCTTCCATTTACAGAGGACTAGAAGAGAAAGCCCTTTTATCGGGTGGGCACAGTGGCAAGTACTTGTAGTCCTAGCTACTTGGGAAGCTGAGACAAGAGGATTGCTTGAGCCCAGGAGTTCAAGGTTGCAGTGAGCTGTGGCTGTGCTTCTGTACTCCAGCCTGGGTGCAGAGCAAAGATGCTGCCTCCAAAAAAGGGGGGAGAGGCTTTTTATCAAAATAGACTTTTCTTTCCTTAAGTTTATGAGTCTATTTTCTTTATTCAGTGAGTTTTTACTATATTATATTTTAGCAAGCAGCAGCTGAGCTACACTCTTAGTAACGAAAATGGCTAATAAGATGTATTTAATATTTACAAATTTTGTTCTTTAAGAATGATTAATCTTATTTTGGTGGGAATTTAATTTTAGTAATAAATCATATAGCTCTCTGCTATTAAATTTTGGCTAATAAAGTAGCCAAATGTTATGAGAATTATAACCTCCATATTAATCAAATGTAAGTTAGTAAGATTCTGTCATTCATTTAGATTAAGGTAGAAATTAAATACATACTAGAAAATACAGTTAACCCAAGAAATATGTAAACCCTTCAATTAATTGATGAAATTTCAACCAAGAAAGAAATGATTATGCTGTAATTTTCTTTCATCAGATCTCATCATATCATAAAAAATCCTGCAAGAATCCAGGTAGACACCAAGAAAATCAAAAGGAAAAAGAAAAACTCAATAACTTTGTTTGCCAATCTTAAAATTGTGACAACCTAACTTTTCATAAGGAGAAGAAAAAAATGTTTCCGTACTTCTATTACTTTCTCTTTATTGGACATTAATTTGGATCGATCTGAACATTATTAATTATGTCAGTGTTTGTGGGTTTTCGTCAAAAAGTAAGAAAATCCTCCCTATGGAAACGTGTGGAGGAGAGAAAAATCTGACCCTTTTTTCCACGCTAAGATACCAGACGGCAGGAAGCACGTTGTGATTCACATTCTTTCCTGGGGAAAGGTTACCGTGCCGTACCTGCCTAAATTCCTAATGTCACGTGTATGGTAAAAGATATCTTAGAATATCTTCCTATAATGTAAGAGGAAAAAGGACTCCCTTATTCAGTAGATCTTTACTTAATTTGTGGGTGTTGTGATTCATGCGAGTGAACCAGATTCGTGCCTAGAAGAAGTTTCTGCAAATGAAATTTTTGCTTAATGTAATAACGGCATTGAAGCATTTTCTTCTCACCACATTTAAACTAGTATTTGAATATACAGGTTGAGTGTCCCTGATCCAAAATCCAAAACTTTTTTGAGCACTGATGTGACACTCAAAGGAGATGCTCATTGAAAATGCTCATTTCAGATTTCAGATTTTTGGATTAGGGATGCTGAGTATAATGCAAAATATTCCAAAATCCAAAAAAATGCCAAATCTGAAGCACTTCAGTCCCAAGCATCTTAAAGGATACTCACCCTGAATTCAGTACTTGTAATCTTGATTCTTATTGATATATAAATTTCATAAGGAATAATTTTACAAGTGATTTTTTTTTATGTGTTAGGATGATTGCCTTATCTATGTCTCTTCATATTTAAAAAAGAATCTCCAGGTGAATTATAAATAGGGAGGTCATATAATTTAAAATTCAAAACAGGATACTTCTGATAATGAAAGCAGGCACTAAGCAGAGAGGACACCACACTGAGACAACAATGTAAACTGCAACTGTCCCAGGTGAACTAGGACATGTATGTGGTCACCCCATATAAGTAGCCCAGGTATACTAAAATGCTAACCTTTAAAACAAGAAATAAAAGATGAGTCAAATAATGAAAGTGCTGGCAGTTAGAACATTTATACTAGAAATTCCAGGTTTGAGCAAAGCACTCTGGGTGAACATAAACTGTTGTGTGCTTCCCAGCAGCCACACAAAGTCAGGAATGTGATAGTGCTGTGCTAATTTTTCGTGAGAATTTTTATCTAACGTTTATTAAATAGCAAAATGAATAATAAACTAAAAATGGTTTTATAAAAAAACATTTTTTCTATTAATCCTCAATAATTAAGATCGTATGACTAAGGGGACATTTTCAAAAAAGAAAAAACACATTTACTGACTGTGATCTTGGGCGCAGTACATGACCTTTCTGTGCCTTTGTTTGCTCATCTGTAAAGTGAGATAATGGCATTTATCTCGGTGTTGTGATAAAGATTAAAAAAAATATTGCCCTGCAGTTGCAGGGTGTCTGACACAGAGTATTTACTCAAGAAGTGTTAACTAGTCTTAAGACAATAACCTGTCCTAAAAACCGCTGAAGATACTCCCAACCCTGTCCAGTTTGTGTTCTCTTGAGAGAGGAGACTTGCACAAAAGAGAGATTCTTTTTAAATCCCTGGTCTGAGGTAGGCAAATTGGTTTAATCAAGTTTGAATTAGAAGTAGAGCCAAAAGAAAACTAGATCTGTAAGAAAGAATCTGAAGATTTTGTTATAGCGTCCATGATAACAATCCTGTTTTCAAAGCTGGGTGCGATGGCACACCTGTAGTCCCAGCTACTAGGAGGCTACGGCAGGAGGATCACTTGAGCCCAGGAGTTCGAGGCTGTAGTACGCTGTGATCACACCTGTGAATAGTCAGTGTATTCCAGCATGGGCAATATAGTGAGACTCCCATCTCTTTAAAAACAAAATTCTCTTTTCACAATCAAAATCCTAAGGGATAGTTTAGAACACCTGGATATTCTCTACATTCACATCCAGGGAAGTGAATAAAGTCTCTTCATAGTCTTCTCATATATTCTGTTCTCTGTCTTCAAGGACTCCATGTTGTGGCTATGATCAATTGTATGTATATATTAGAAACTCATGGGATTTAGTTTATAAATTTCCTACTGGATTTTGAGAACCTTTCTGGAAAGCATAAAGAACAATAATCCTGAAATTTTCCTAAGTCGTATTTGGAAATAGCCTTATCCTCTCTTGCAGTGATACTTTGGTGACTCTCCTGGGGTATCCAAATTTGTCATTTTTTAAATGTGGAGCTATGAGTCTTATTTATTTGTTTGTATATTTGTTTATTTAATTAGTTACTTATCCCACAGGTCTTGAGCTGTAGACTGCCCCTGAAGATTTACTATTGTGACAAAACCAGGATTTCCAAACAATTGTAAAAGCTATTGGGACTATATATAAAATATTAAAGCACTGATATAATTAAACAACAAACAAAGATTTTATATATATAATTTTCTTCTTTCGAGCTCTCTGGTATTTTCACTTTAAGATAGGAGAAAGGGAGGAGTTTTTTCAGTACCTGAGAGCTGTCTCACTGTCAACATCTTGTCATCTTTGCAATTCCCCGCCCCCTTCTGCCTGCTTTCTTACATTCCTTAGGTGGTGACTCTCCTGAGGTACCCAAATGTGTGATTTTTTTTTAAATGTGGGGCTATTTTTTTTAATTAAAGATTTTTTTTTTTTTTAACAGATATTTTTAAAGGCTGTAGAACAGAAAGTTCCTCAGGGGTCTGGCCTCTTCTATTTTGCTGCCATTCCAACTCAAGTGTACACTGTATCAGAGGCAGTCATTTTCACTGTTCCCAGATGCATCTTGTGCTTTCATGCCCTGCTCTCTGCAGTATTCTCTGTTGCTTTTCTGCTCGCCAAACTTCTATTCATCCTTTTGAGATTCAGCTCAGACATCAAATCTCCCTGACTATCTCTCTCCACATAGGAAAGTACCATCTCCACCATGCTCCTGCTATACTTTTTCTAATAAACCGCTCATCACATTTTGCTTTTTATTTTACTTTTGTTAGTTTTGTTTATATCTTTGCTAGATTGTGAGCTCCTCGAAGTTAGGGACTGTATCTTGTTCATCTTTGTTCTAAGAGCTTTATGTTCAGTAAACACTAGGAGAGGAACTTAGCAAAAATCAGCATTTTAAGGTTGAGGATTTAGAGTTATACCTTGATCAATAAATCTCCAGAATTGATACTCTTTTTTAAAAATGCATTTAGCCATGTTTAAGATTCAAATTACAAGTTCTGACAAGCAATATTGGCATGTGATGGTGTTTTTCTACAAAGCCTTACAGGCTTGCAGGATAAAAATACCTCAGTGCACAATTTCTCTTTGTTCACTCACAGTTGAAAATCAATTGGGCTAACCTTAGGCAAAACTGTGAGGTGTGGAAAGTTTGTCTTTATTATCCGGGCATCTCCTTTTTTCACTTTTCCCCCTTAGCAATGTCTGTCTTTAGGCATCTACGTTTTATCTTGCTCTCTGATCCTTTCTAGTCTGTCAATTCTGAATACATTTTAAAAATGAATGGGCATAAGTCAAACTGGGCATTTGATTTTAAACCTTTTATTACTAAGTATGAAATAAAAGCCATTAGATTACCTGCTCCAGGAATTTGAATAGGCATATTTTTTTTTCCGTGGGAAAGGGAGAGAAGTCATTGAAATTATACCATTTATAGGTTGTCCCCAAACACAAAATTAACTAATTGTTTTAGTTTTCCTGAGGATTTGTCACCAGGACAACCATCTCTGCTTCCCGGACCAAATGGGCAGGTCTGGCCTAGCTAGCTGCATTTGTTGGAGAGCTGTTCTGAGGATTTAAATCTGACTGCTGAAGGTGACCCATGGAAGTGGCCAAATTCCCTTGGGCAGGACCAGAACCAGGACCATCACTGACTAGTCCATGTGACGCCTTTGTATAAATTAGAAAATGGTACTCCTTCCTCAAGTGTTTTTATTTTTATCTGTCAGAAAATTGTGCTAATTTACAGATTTTGTTAAACAAGAAGTTACTGCCATCTGTCAGAAAATTATCACAGTAATTAATAGGGATCTTTGCTGTCTCCATTGTGAATGTGCCCCTTTAACATGGCATGTGCACTACAAAACAGGCAACCTAGGAAGGAGCTGCACTCTCTAGTTGGCTGCAGGCCTACATGTCCTACTTTCTTACCGGTTTACTTAAAATTTAAGTAATTTTAAATAAACTTGCCTAGTCCTTGCAGGTACTGGAAGTTTTAACCCTTGGTCTATGATTTTCTGAAGCATTTGAAGACTAAGGAAAGACATCACATGTTTCTTTGTTAGAAAAAGAGGGTCCCATTTAGTACATTGAATGAGCAGGGTAGTAAATGGTCTGGGGCTGTTAAATGCTGTTAATCAAGCCTTTAGCTTACTATTGGAAAAACTAATTTATACTTTGGGATGATCAGGATTTAAATGTTCTTAGCAGTTTGGCATTCAAAGTAAAAGAAGACCTGGCTCATAAATATGTTACATATTATCTATCTTACTTGAGACTCTAGTGCAATTGCCATGGGACGTATTGCAAAGAAAACTTGAATTATTTAATGAATTTATAAGTATTTATAAGAGTTTATAAGTATTTTAGAATTTATAAGTAGAGAGAGAGATGTTGCTTTTTAAAAAAAGACTGCTTAGAGAAAATGACCTTTAGGCAGGATGTTCAGCCTGCATGGTGGGTCCCTCACTCTTAAATGGCTTCATATTATATGAATTAGATGTTCTTTTTACTTACTATTCTACTTTTTAAGAATCTAATTTCCATTTCACAGATGAGAAAATTGAGTTGTACGAAAGTTAAATGATTTTCCCAATGTCACAATTTGTAAATGGCAAAGCTGGAATTTGAATCCAGGTACAACCGATTCCAAGGGAATTAGGTGACAAGCTGCCTCTTCTGGCATTAACAGGTTCAAAAAGTTGCCTGGCTTATGTGTAGGAAAAGAGAAGGGAGCTTGTACTCTTTTTCTCCTCTCTTATATTGGATGACCCTTGCTCCTAAAGCCCCAACTTAAACCAACATTGTCAGTACTATGGTTCTAGTACGTTATAAAATAAATATGATAGTAATTACAAGATTTATATAAGATGTAGGACTGTTTCATTGTTTTGGTTTGGAATTTTTATCTAATTTCTGATTTTACACTTTGAAAATGAACTTTGATAGCATGATTTAATTGAATTTCAAAGCTCCATATACTTGCAGGAGAGAGGTAGAACATTAAATGATTTTATGTGTCTGTGGAGTTTATTATTTTTACTTTTGTGAAATTCATGTGAAATCTGTAATGCTCTGGGTAGTTTTGATAAGCTAGTAGTTATGCCATTTTGAAGATCTATTATACTTCTCTGAAATGTACCCTAGATACTACGGTTGTCACATATTGTACGCTATATGTTTATAACTTGAAAGCCTTAGAATGTCTAAAACCCTTTTCTTGTAATGTGTTAATATTTAAGGAAAACCCAAAGGAAGGAACTGTTCTGTTCAGGCAGAAACTTTTCAAACTGAAAAATAGTAGACATGTCAGAAAAGTGGGAAAGGTAATGTGGGCTTAGTAAGGTTATTCAAAACAAAATATGCCATTGGGTGGTATTCTCACTAAAATACAGGACAAGACTTTTTTTCTGATTCATTTTCACGTGTCTCTAATGAATAGAAGGGTGCCTGGCACCTGGTAGGTGCACAGTAAGTATTCGTTGAGTAAAGGAAGGAATGGAAAGTATGTGACTTGGGTTTATGCCTTTGTGTCTTACAGACTGCCCATGGTCTGATCACAATGAGTCATTCCTTTTTAAGCTATTGCATGCCAGGTTGATTTATCTACTTCTGTTACTTCCCTATGTTTCATAGCTTCAAGTGCCATTTATTACTCATTTGTTTAACAGATATTTACTGAGCATCTAATGTATACTAAACAATGTAACATTAAAAAGCAACCAGAGCTTATCTTTTTTGGAAAATAGATCTTACTAATTTAATGTAATTAATAACTTAGGGTATTACTTTATGCTGGTTTATGAAAGGTTGGTAAAGGTAGTAAATACTAGATTTCAGAAAATACTGATATAACGATGTCAGAGAAGGGACTCGGTAGACTTTGGGTTTTTTTGTTTTGTTTTTTGAGACAGAGTCTCACTCTCTTGCCTAGGCTAGAGTGCTATGGCGTCAGCCTAGCTCACAGCAAACTCAGACTCCTGGGCTCAAGTGATCCTACTGTCTCAGCCTCCCTGGGACTACAGGCACACGCCACCGTGCCTGGCTAATTTTTTCTATTTTTAGTTGTTTGGCTAATTTCTTTCTATTTATAGTAGAGACGAGGTCTCATTCTTGCTCAGGCTGGTGTTGAACTCCTGAGCTCAAGCAATCCTCCCACCTCGGCTTCCCAGAGTGCTAGGATTACAGGCGTGAGCCACCGCGCCCGGTCTTAGACTTTGAATAGATAAAAAAAGGAAGGAGAGATGGATGTCAGGCATAAAATAATCAGGATAAAGCAATAGTAGTGTCTTAGGAATCTTAGGTCATCCTGGTAAGGAAGAGATAAATAGATAAAGGAATACATAAAATTTGCCTGGTATGTTAGGTTAATGATAGAGTATTTCAGTACCAGCCTGAACAGGCTGGCAGTGATCTAGTAAGAGCCACTGATTTTTACTTTGATTTTTACACTGATATTTTACTCTGAGGGAGTTTCCTATATCTCTTTCAGGGTTCTGTTCTTGGCACACTCTCCTCCTTTGGTTACTGTCCTTATTCTTCTTTGTAGGTTCCTACTTATATCCTGAACTCTTTCCCCCCTACATTGTCTTGGTAAGTGATCTCATCCACTTAAAAAAAAATACATATGCATACATATGGCAACTCCAGAATTTGTATCTCTGGCCTAGACCTCTCTCTTGAACTTTATGCTTATATATACAAAATTCCCCTTGATAACTCCACTTGGATGTCTAGCTGTCTTAACTTCACGCACCTAAATTTAAATTCCTGGTTGTTACCACCCTTCCACCTGTAATACAGTGTCCTCCTCACCCCTGGCCTTCCCAATATCCACTCAGTCATTCAGGTAAAAAACCTGGAAGTTATCCATGATTCCTCTTTTCTTGACAAGACATATCTAGGCCATCATCAAGTCCTGTAGGATTCAGGGTACCACACACTAGGTACTCTAGTCTAAGCTGCCATTTTTGCTCCTGAATATAGATTCAAGACTGACTATGTAATTTGCAGGACCTAGTGCAAAATGAAAATACAGAGCCTCTTGTTCATAAGTGATTATTAAGAATTTCAGAATGATGACAATCAAGCACAGAGCTCTTCTAAATGGGGGCTGGTGTGACTGCATAGGATACCTAGCCATGAAGCTGGACCTGCCTCTGCTGCTACAGTAGCCTCTTAACTAGTGGCTTCCCCTCTAGACCATTCGTAGATCAGTGGGAGTCATTGGTGTAGACCTGATTGTCCTACTTCCCTGCTTATTGCAGTTAAACTAAAATTAACAAATCCTGTGTGATCTGGCCTTTGAAACTCTGTGATCTGATCCTGAAGCTTTTTCAACCTCTTACTCAACCACATTCCTATCTCATTCAGTAGGCAGCAACCAAAGTGGCCACCTTTCTGTCCATCAAATAGAACAAGAATAGTTCCATCTCAAGGCTCATCTTTATGCCTATGCACAAGTCTTTCACCAGATGTTGAAGTGGCAGCCTCCTTTCCACCATGCAGTCCTCAGTCGATATGATACCTCCTCAGACAGGCCTTTCCTGACCATGCCCGGGTGAAATAGTATAGCCTTCCCCCCAGCCCCCACTGCCTAGTGGTTTGCTAGGCCATTAAACCCAGATTTATTGTATTCTTAACACTTATCACTGTATATCTTAATTAATTAATTAATTATGGCTTGTGACTATATCACCTAGCATAGTACCTGGCACATGATAGTGCTCAATCAACATTTGTTGCATGAATGAATGTATATCATAATCTTTTTTAGCTTCTTTCATTTTAGAGATTTATCTGAAGTTAACAGAATATTTTTCCTTCGTTAAATTCTAACACTTTTTTATTTGTCGACTTCTCCTAAAATTGAATTAACTTTAACTTATTCCAAAGTTAATTTTAGAATCTCAATGAAAAGAAATCCTTTTCTCTTTAAAATGGCGTGTCTTCGTTACTACATACCACGATACATACATATGATACATATAGGTACCATAGCTTGGATAAGGAATTGAAGGTATCACTACCTGTTAAAACTAAGGTTAATACTGTAGGAGGAGCAGAGTTTTCCCCTCAGAAACCATATCATATACCATAATACCAAAGGTTTTACAGCCCAAGCTTCACAAATTTATATGAACCCATTCAGTAAATCTTGAGCATCTTATTATATACCAGACACTCTGAAATGAAAAGGTGAATAAGACATTTTTCCTGTCCTTGAATTGCTCATTGTAGATAATATGTTCTTTGATATGTAACATTCTGTGTAGTTTTAAAAAGGTAAATACTAATTCTACTTCATGAGCTGTGGTTAGATTTTTAGCTTTTAAGACTTGATTTCATAGTCCAAAATAATGTAGTTATGTAGGAGAAACTGATACACACACACATCCCTTATGAGGCTAACATGAACAAGAAATATTTTAAATTAATTTATAAATCTGTTGTTTAGTGGTACTGTCTGGTACATACACCACTTTTGGGAGGGGGTGGGTGTAGTGATGGCCAAATGCTATTCACAGAATTTTCAATGCTTATTACATAATTACATTGAATGCCATATGGTGTTTTATTGTAGCTCGTTAAATTACTGGAAGTTTAAACTTCTATTTGTGTTACCAAGGCCAGATGTGGTGGCTCACGCCTGTAATCCTAGCACTTTGGGAGGCCAAGGCGGGAGAATCACTTGAGGTCAGGAGTTCAAGACCAGCCTCAGCAAGAGTGAGACCCCATCTCTACTACTGTTAGAGCCGGTTCCCCTTGGCCCCAGGAACAGAGAGGCAGAGTCACCGAGGCTGCAAATGGCAAAGGAGTTTATTGGCTAGCTTGAGCTAGGATCCAAGTCCCAGAGCACCAACGCAGTGGCCTCTTCTAAGGGCTAGGACCCCGCCTTGGGGTAGAGGTTAAGCTTTTCTGTTTTACACACGACACACAGGTTTCACACGACACGCTGGGCACACCTTCCACCCCCCCCCCCCCGCTCCTTAGTTCATTGGTTCCTTTAAAAGTGGCTGATCGTGTTGGCTCCTGATTGGTTCCTTTAAAAGTGGCTTCAAGCCTCGGGATTTTCGCGCCAGCGCCAATTGTGGTCAGCGTCATAACGGGGAAAGGGCGGTGTCGTTATCAGGAAAACTGAAACTTAGGCCTACTCCAGGAAGTTCAGCCTGTCATGGAGTCACTCCTGCTCTTATTCCTGTTTCTGATTAACTACATTTAACAAACAACTAAAAGCAAGTACGGTCACAGAAGCAAATAGCATCAGTTAGAATCAGAGAGAGCACATTTTTCTCTAATCTCTAATCTTAAACAATTCGTCTCACACAAAGCAAAGTATATTCTCCTACTGTCAATTCCTGTTTTTCACTACAAATAGAAAGAAATTAGCCAGACAACTAAAAATAGAAAAAATTAGCCAGGCGTGGTGGCAGCACAAGCCTATAGTCCCAGCTACTTGGGAGGCTGAGGCAGGAGGATCACTTGAGCTCCGGAATTTGAGGTTGCTGTGAGCTAGGCTGACACCACGGCACTCCAGCTCAGGCAACAGAGCAAGACTCCATCTCAATTAAAAAAAAAAAAAAAAAAAGATATTATTATTTACCATTAGTGCATTTCAGTAGCACTATTTTTTTGTAATATATAACTTTAGATATTCCTTTTTCATTAAAAAAATTATCCTTTAAGATAAAAATAATTCGCAGAATACAGCACCATGACTTTTCTAGAAATAATCCCTATGCGGGCTCTAAATAGTGAATAAATGACAGTGTATATGCTATATAGTCTTTCAAATATATAAAATAACTTTTGCTAACCATGTTGACAAAGAAATAACTGAAATTTTAAAAGGACATCTTGTTTTGAAAATTATCTCTGTTGCTTTGGTACATTTATACCTCTTTCCTATAATTTTAGGGGAATAAGTCATTTCTAATAGTTGAGTTTTCTAAATAACTGTTATTAAAACTCTTTTTAAAAGTTTGTAACTTAAAAAAAATTTTTTTTTTTTTTTTTTGAGACAGAGTCTCACTCTGTTGCCCGGGCTAGAGTGCCATGGCATCAGCCTAGCTCACAGCAACCTCAAACTCCTAGGCTCAAGCCATCCTCCTGCCTCAGCCTCCCAGGTAGCTGGGACTACAGGCATGTGCCACCATGCCCAGCTAATTTTTCTATATATTTTTAGCTGTCCAATTAATTTCTTTCTATTTTTGGTAGAGACGGGGTCTCGCTGTTGCTCAGGCTGGTCTCGAACTCCTGACCTTGAGCGATCCACCCGCCTCAGCCTCCCAGGGTGCTAGGATTACAGGCGTGAACCACCGCGCCCAGCCTAAAAAAATTTTTTTAATTCACTTTAATGAATAAGAATTTTTCTAAACTATGTTCATATTTTACTATATCCATACCTCATATACAGAGTTTCTTGAGAACATAATTTAACCTTCTCTTTAACTTAGTTTTTCATATGAACACCCATTCTTGAATTATGTGGCAGATGCCTTCAGTACTGTCAAGAAGAAGAAGGTTGTTTGCCCCTTCACAAGGCAGCCCCAGAATATTGTGCTTTGCAGGTTCTTTTCTTGTTTTACAGAGTTCTTCAGTCCCCTCTTGTCAGCTATCATTTTGTCATGTTGATTGTGTTACTGTCTGTCGTAGGCCTTCTCTTCCTTCTGATTTAGTGTTTTTAATTTCCTGTGAGCCAGGAATCCAGTTTAAAAATTCCATTAGAATGAATAGTGTGTGTAAAAGAAGACTGAATAGACTCTGAGTGAAGGTCTAATGGGTTCGCCTATGAGTCAAGTGCCCAAAGCTGTCATGCTTGGCCTTGGGACATCTGTTTTGGTTGCTGAGATGCCCCCTTTTTGCTTTTTTCCTGATTCTGGTTAGAGCAGATGTCATTGTATTTAATAAATCACAAAATAGAAAATATGTAGAATATCTGGTTTTACAACCCTTCCTTTGGGTCACTTGGTCTTTGTTGTTAATGTGATACACTTGTACCATCTATCTGAAACTCAGATGTATAATAAAGTATTGCTAATTAAATTTCCTGACATCTTTCCAAGTGCTTTGCTTGAAACTGAATCATGAAAGTAAATGAATTCTATTGAGCAGTTGATTGCCAAAGCTGTTTGTCTTTTTTATTCAAATCTCTATCATGGATGAAGCATGCAATTTCAAAATCAGTTGAGAACTGATGACATACCAAAATATTCTGCAGTCAATCCCAATTCATTAAACTTCCAACATACATTGTGGGACATCTTTGTCAGGCATTGTGCTAGGCACTCTGCCTGCAGTGAATAAGAAGGACAGGATTTCTGTGTTTATGGGGTTTACATAGTACCCAGTTATTCTCAAACTTTGTATATGTATACACATCAGCTAGAGCCTTTGTTAAAAACATAGATTCCAGGGCCCAGCCCTGAGAGTTTTTGACTCAATAGATCTGAGTTGGAGCTAGAAATTTGCATTATTAGCAGACAACCTGATGATTCTGATGTTGGTGGTTCTTAGAGTATGTTTTGAGAAATACTACTCTAGCAAATAAAGAATTCTTAACAAGGAGGTATAGCTTTCAAATAACATATGGACAAGAACAATATAATGCCATAGTTAACCTGATTGCTATTTCATCTGTAATTTAAACTACCTCAAAAGTCTATTTTTTTAATCACTGGCTTATATTTTTACTTACTGCCTTTATATTGAGATAAAATGACTGAATACCATAGTTGACTGTAAGTATAATTTCTTATTTCTTAAATACCTCACCAACAATTAATCTTTCCCATCAGAATAACATTGGCCTATGACAAGCTATCTCCCAAAGGCAGCAGTAGAGAGAGAGCTAGAGCAAAGGCAAAACATTTCTACCCAAGGATTCTTTAAACATGAAATGTCATAGAATGTGTCTTAAAATGCATTTAAGAAGTTCCCCAGCTAAATCTAATTGGTTTTTAATTACAGTGGTTTATTGTTATATAACCCTTAATTTTGAGACAGTGGTACCTATTTTACTTGTCTATTTCAAGAAATTTTATTTCCTCATTGTTTATAGGAAGTTCAATTTGAATTTCCTCATCAACGTTGGCCTGTTGTAATTAACTGAAGTATAAAGGAATTGTCAGATTCTCTTGGAATTAGCAAAAATACACCTGTTTTCTTCCTTTCATGGGCTGCCTGTGATCATAAAATAAATGATGATTATATGAGAAAAAAACCCAAAATGTCATAGAATGTATCTTGAAATATGTACTGGAAATTATGTCTGTGGTTGCCTCCAAGGAAAGGATCCAGGGGCCCTAAGGGAAGACTTGTTTTTAATCATGTATCCTTTTGTACATTACAAATTCTATTCCATGTTTACCATATTACCTAACCAAAAATAAATTTGAGAATGTATATCATGTTGTAAACATAGCTCTAAAATTATACTATTGGTTATATATGGAAATTTCCAGAGTTATTCAATTAAAAATTTTGAGATTATTGATCAGAGAGATGAACAATAACTTTTCAAAAAATATTCAGTTTCAGTTTGTTGAACAAATTCAACACTGAGGAACCTAGATTATTAATATAAGGCTGGGCAACTTTTGTAAAACAAATAGCACATGATTTTATAGGTATATACATATGTGAAAATTTATCAAGTTATACACTTTAAGTATCTGCAGTTTATTGTATGTCGCTTATACCTCCATAAAGCTGCTTTAAAAAAATAAATCTTAAAACTTTTGCTTGATTTCTCTCTGATAGTCTTGCCTTCATTTGCTTTCACTGAAGATTTCTATTATAGTTTCTGTTAATAGATTTTAGAAGGAGTGTAGATCAGTAGTTAATGTAGTCCCTGACAAGTAACAGACACTTTGAATGTAGTAAATGGAATGTAACGAACACATTGGATCATTTTTCCTTCTGTAACATCGTGCTCGTGCCACTTTTCAGGTGGCCATGGAAATACTGAGTCCTCTAGTGAGAGCTGCAGTGGAGATGAGTAAAGTATATGAGGAAAAAGGGCAAATGCCTAGGGAGTGAGGGAAGATTTTTCTAGGGAGGTGATGACTCAGGGAGGAGTTTGCCATGCAAAGAAGGGGGACTGGAGGCTAGAAAAAAAGGTGACAAATCCTAGGAATCACCAATCACGAACCCTTGGAAGTTCAGAAGCTCTTTCATTTGGATACTAGCGTATCTTGCCCACTCCTCCACTAGGTAGTAGCTTTTTCCCTTTGGTTTCTCCTGCAGTACCTGACACTGGGCCAGGCTTATATTAGGCCCCCAAAACCTCTTGAATTTGTGGTCACTTACTGTGCTCACACACTGTTCTTCCCTTCAACCCACTGGTACTGAACAGCTTTCCGACTTCATCCCTTGTTTATCGTTCTCCCTGACGCCAGTCTCTGGGTGTCCTGGCTCATTCTCCTTAATGCTGCCAGACTTCATCTTCCTGTTTAAATGAACCTTTCCTATAGCTCCCCCACTTTAACAACTGGTTCCTAATATCTTAAGGTTGGCATATGAGAGCTTCTTCAGCCTGACTTTCTCCTCTCTTCACTCCTCTCTCCTTTTGTTTTCTCTTCCCCTCTTGTTCTCTTGCTCTGTAAATCTCTCTTGCTCTCTCTTTTCTCTTTCTCTTTCTTTCCCTGAGCTTCTGAGGATTCCTCATCATTCCTGGAACTTACCACCTTCATTTCTGCCCCTTTACCCCACCGTTCTTCTTTGCACAGCACACTCCTAGTCAGGCCATCACCTCCCCAGAAAAGCCTTCCCCCTCCCGGCAGTGCTTCATCTTCCCCGTGTGCTTCATCTCTCCGAGGCATCTCTTCCTACACACTATTGTTTATCTCCCTGGGGCTTGCCTCTGACAGTCTGTTGAGAGATGGTAGAGATGAGATATCAGTTTGAAAATAGAGGCTTTTATTGAGGATAGAAGTTCGCTGGTGAGAAGACAGTATGAATATGTATGTAATAGAAATTGGAGAGGTTGTTTATAATCCAGTGTGAGGAAAAAAGGTGCCGTGAGAAAGACACCGGAATGGTGAAGATGAGATGTTAGCAGTTGATAGAGAGGAATCCTGGTCAGAAGAACAAATACAGTGATGTAAGGAATGGTATTTGTTATCTCTTATATTTTATTTTGGAAATACTCAGAACACTAAAAAAACAAAAATACCAGGCAGTGCAACGGCTCTGTAGTCCCAGCTACTTGGGAGGCAGAGGCAGGAGGATCACTTGAGCCCAGGAATTCAGTGCCAGCCTGGGCAACATAGCAAGACCTCTTTAAAAAAAAAAAAAAAAATGAAAGAAATACTCAGAGCACTAATTAGGCATTATTCTACAAAGAAGGACTGATATGTAAGGTACAGGTCATGTCTCCCTCCCTACCCATCCCTAAAAAGCCTTTCAGTTTGTCAAGAAAGGTAAAATAAATATATAAGAGATTAGACTAAAAAGTTTAATAATGGCAACCTGTGTGTGGTTAGGGTGCTTGAGTATGGTAGGAGAGGTGATTCCAGTACTAATGTGTATGTCTTGAGCAATGCTGATGAGAAAGCCATTCAGATAGGAAGTACTAGAAAAGTAGAGAGATGGATAGTTGTTAGGAGGAAAGTCTTTTGTGGGAGGTGTGTGCACAAGTTACTAAGGTAAATAGGTTGGGATTAGAAGGACCTAATAGAAAAAAGTTGGGAGGATAAACTGAGGTGCTTAGTAAGCATGGCTTTTCCACTTGACGTTTACCCTTATAAAAGCAAGGACAAAAACAAGCATAGCATTGCCTAGTATTTACTAGAAGTCAGAAAGTTTTGCGTCTTGCCAGTCTTTTTCAATAATGATGGTAGTTTTCTGAGAAATCTAACTAGAGCTAGTATTGCTACTGTACTTGTCCATCGTGAGATGCTATAATTGTTCATAACAGTATGTTCTACATAACAAGATACATGTCATGTAATTATAACAACACTTCACTTTGAACTAGGATTTTATTTTTGTGGCATTGTGTCATCAAAAGGTCATAACATCATTAACATTTACTAAAATGTAAGAATATCTTTTGTTAGTTCCTATAAGGTATCAGCTGAAAGTTTTTAGTGACAATGTAAATTGACAAGGAAAAGACAAAAGCATTTAGGTTCAGGTTTTTTGGGGGTTTTTTGTTTTGTTTTTTGTTTGTTTTTAGTTTGCAGCTTTCATTTTCTGTGACATTGAAGTAAAAGAACATGGAATACTAGGTAATTTAACTTCCTTAGGATAAATCCAGTTCTAGCATTAATCATTTGTCACTGTATCACAGAAGTTCATATCCAGCTTTTATTTTCATTTTTGAATTTGAAGTTTAAATTCTTCAAAGTTGAAACATGTGCAGAAATCCTCTCAGCCACTTCTTTATTCATCCCTTGATGGAGAAAAAAAGACCATATAGCCTGAAACCCCATCCACAGGGCACGAATCAATAAGGAGTCCTTTCCAGCTTTGCAGTCCTAATGACAGTCCCAGTGGTTTCATTCTTCAATATCAATATCAGCACCACAGCAGCTGGTCCTAAACGGAGCTTTCGTCCATGAAAGGTCGACCACTGTTTCTCAAATTTTTTTCCTGGCTTGATTTGGCTCTAATTGGTGCAAGAATCTCTCTTCTTAATTTTTTAAACAACATATTAAAATTTACCTTCTCTTTTAAGAAATTTTCTCTGAATTTCAGCCCACATTGGTGGCCACATACTGCCAGATATTTCCCATCTATTATTCCAGCATTTATAGTTTCTTGGAGCCACTAATGAAGTAGCCATTTGCTGTATTTGCTTAGTTACCATAGCAACAGTGTCTTGGTTAGTGTATGCCCGGGTAGCTTCCTACAGTTTGACATGATATGCGGCTAATAATTCTGATTTCCACTCAGGCAACTGGAATTCTGCAGAATGGTATTTTTAAATTTGCTGAATAGAAGTTGTTTGATCCCATTGTTGTATTTTGTTGGCATCCTTCACATAGGCATCAGATCATAAACATTTTAATTAGCAAAATGATTCGTACTCGAGGTATATATCAAAGTGGTTGGCTAGAGAAACATTGCTTCCATCATCATAAACAGCTTATTTAATTCCTAACCTAAACATTTATAAGAGTCAAAGAAAATAATCAGAGTTAGGAATTGAGACTGCTTAATAATCTTGGATGCTTAGCCTTAAACAATTTCAAATAATTCTGATTATAAGCCTTCAGTTTTTAGTATAATAAATATGAAAATTGGAAAGTACTTCCCATCACAGTAATTTCTTTAGTCTTTCATTGTCTAATTTCTGTTAGGTCAGCCTCCTTGAACTACATTACTTCATTTATTCCCACCTACACACCCACTTTAAGTTCCTTTAGTCACTCCTTAAACTAACAGTTACATAAATCTATTTTCACTTTTTAAATGTGTTTCCTTCAGATTTCACATAGTGTAAACATGTACTTTACAAAAAATACACATTCTCTAGTAGACATTATTTGGGGAAGATTGTGTAGCCTGTTCATGGTGATAGTGGTTACAGTTTCAAAAATCTGATCTAATCTTAAATGATGTAAAGATTATTACTGTACCATCTGCTATAAATTATGCAAAGGCTCATTTGAAACTGCCAAGTTTATTTTATATTTAAATTGCTTTTATCAAACATACACCATAATTTAATATCTACCTTGTGTGTTAATAAAATCCACAGAAGCCCACTTCCCTTTAGTCATCTATATTTCCATTTTCATCTGCATAAAAACACAACAGGCTCAAATCCTTATTAATTTCTTTCTTGGCTCTAAGTATTGAACCAGAAGAAACATAAGCATGTTCTAGACTGTGTTCATTCCAATATATATGTTCATATACACACATATTTTTTCCTGTTTAACTCACTTATTGAATAGATATGCTCCTAGGAGACCAAAGCCATTTAGTTGCCATTTGAGCATGTTACCGTAGACTGTTCCGTGGACACAGACTTTGCCCTTGCCTTCACCTAGCAACACTGTGAATTTACTTCTAGTTAGTCACAGAGGAGGCAGAGGAAAAGAACTTGGTATAAAACTACCACTACAACTGGATAAAAATAATATAGAAATCTGTGCTTTCCTGTTGGTGAATCAACCTCATCATCTTTCAATATAAAGATATCTACCAGAACAACATTTGCAAAAATGTACATAAGTGACCCAAATCATCAGCAGCTTAGAAAAATAAAATAGATTTTTCCATCACTTCTTGAACACATGTCATGGCTATACATAGCCTATATTATAATTTTTACCAGCCATGCATGTTCGTGCAGAAAACATTTTCATACATTGGTTTTTGTCCTGTTTTAATAGTCATTCTGTGACTAACCAGCGCTACATGTAGGATAGCCTGATATCCCTAACATTTTGTAGGAGTTATAAGCTATAAAGTAAGTGACTAAAATGTGAAGCTGTTTGTAAATAGAACTAGCAATGCAAATAAAATAACACAGTCTAAATCTGTAAATCGTTAAGACTGTTTTCACAAATATCTTGTTGACAAATCCTTTTCCTATAATGCTAAGTTTAATTGCATCTGTACTATGACTAGCTGTTTAGAAAAACTGGCTGAAACATTTCTATATTGCCTTCTACCCAATAATAAGAAAAGATTTTTAAAATTAAAATCATAAAATGATGTATTCAGTTTTTAATAAATCTATCTGTGGGTTCTGTGTAAGAGAAGAGTTTGCATGTTGGCCCATGAGATGGTACCAAACCACAAGCCTAGATATGTGTCAGCAGATAAGCACTTTGGGAGCTTACAGAAAGGTGGTGGTAGTTGAATGTCTGTTGAGAGGTCTGACAACATGAACTGACAAAATTGTGAAAATACAGGATCTTAGTGTAATAATTATTGTCAGTGTGGTGAACTTACTATAAGCATTAGTGTTTCCATGATGAAACTGAATTAATTGTATTATATTGGCGATTTCAAGCAGTTTCTCTTTTAATTTTTTAAGAATTTTATACACAAAGGTAAAATTTATGAGAATAAAGTCTCACAGCTAAATCCCAACTTTAAATTAATGAATACATTTCAATCCTTAATGAAAAGAAAAGGCTTTTGCATACTGTTTATCTTATGAGTAATGCATTAGAGTTCATCATTTTGGCATAGTGAAAGACTTGAGTTTTCTTCTTGGCTTCTTAGGACAAATTTATGGTGGGGAGGCACATATCTTTATTTTTATTTCTAATGTTTGATTAGCAGTTTCAAATGCTAATGAAATTTTAGCAAATTAAATGGGAATTTTATGAAGTAAATATTGAAATTATATCCATGTACTTTAATTTCTATATTAGCCTTATAGCTTTTGCTGCTAAGACTTTACCACAAAAGACATAAAACTAAAAATTACAGAATAGAAAAGTGGGACTGAAAGAAACTCTTAAGTGGTAGTCTTGTCCCTGATGCCACTACCTAGATTTCATTTAAATCCTTCTGGACAAATTATCCAGTTCTCAAATATTTCTAATCAAGATATACATGAAGTGATTCAAGAATATTCAAGGGTTTGGCAGTCCCAAATACATCACACTGACTTGCCACCGTGTCTGTGGCCTCCATGTCCCACATACAGTCATTCCTCTGAGTCAGACATCATCACGGGACTCTGGACTCGTTTGTTGTCAATTGGGAAGCAGCAAGGAGGCAGAAGGTGGGAATGAATTACTTATCTAGATGGAAGCGTTTAAATAATAGGAGCCCCTAGAATTAGTACTTAGGCAAAACTCACTTTATATTTCTGAAAGTAATCTGAGAGAAGAAATGGATAGCGAAATCTCCTGAGCTGCACATAGTAAAATGATTGTGTCAAGAAGATTGCTAAATGCTGTCTACGTTAATTTCCCACCTCGCACTCAAAAGTTCATGAGGTTCAGTATAGATAAGATTTGGGTAATGTATTTAAGGAATATAAAACTCTAATCTCTTGGGATTATGGGAGGAAAGGGGCCTAAGTGTTTAAGTTGTTTAATCTTGTCTGAAAGCATTAGCCTATTTGGCTATCGAGGTAAAATAATAGATGTGAAGTAATGCAGAGCTGTATAGAAAATCAATTAAAAAGGTCAAGGAGGTGAAAAATGGGAACACTAGCCAAAGTAAAACAGATGTTCAAGATTAAGGGCAGGAGAGGAGTGAAACAGTTACTTTATTCATTTGTACCCACTAATGCAGTTTGTCTGAAGGTGACCTTATCTCTTGTGAAGACAGTTACATAACCTTGAATCATTTTAACATGACAAGGGAGATGGGGAAAAATAATTTTTGAGAATAGTTGTTTAAAAATGGTTATCATGAGTAATCTGTGTAATTTAAGGAGACGTTCCACTCAAAAGTGTTTTTCTACTTTTGTTAAACTCAGGCACACATTCTAGTCAGTACTGATTGAAAGTCATATATGAGGGATTGATTTGAGTGCCCTAAAGCATTAAATCCAAAAAACATTTTGCTTACCTCCAAAATTCAGTGAGTTTTCTGAATCAGATGTATGTTAACCAAAACTGTAAGCTACCATAATTTTTTAATGTCTTTTGGTGCTGTGGTTAAGGTATAATTAGTTCTAATTAGCATTTCCATGAGCATTACATGTTTTACCTGCAGCTGAATGGCATTTAGAGAGAAATTTTCTTATCCTTGAAAATATCAAAAGAGATAAAGAAAGTGCTTTTTAATCTGATATGGCCAAATATCCTCCATCAGAATAAAGGATGAACACAAATTTCGTAAGTCTTGGTTCTAAGATTAAATGTGTAAATCCATATAATTATTAAAAGTTGTGCTTATTCAAATAACTCCCATACATTTCTGTTCAATATGGGTACTTGAGTAATAAGAAGTATTATACAATCATAGCTAAAATATACTGAATGCATACTATGGGGCAGGCCATTCACTAAGTGTTTTATAAAGATTATATCACTTATTTCTGTTATAATCCTTGTTTTTCCATGCAGACACCAAAGAAGTTAGAGAACTTGACCAAGGTCACACCTAGTGGTAGAACTGGAACTTAAAAGTTTACTTTCAGACCCTGCCATACCATGATGTAGTACATTCTTTTACTCTAAGCATTATTTAAGGCCATTTTGTATGCCACAAATTTGCTTTAGTTTCTAATTTTTTAAATGTGAAATTATTGACATGAATCCGAATTCAAAAGATATTTTTTTTTGCTCTCTTTAATATTATGTAAGGAAAGAATATAAGAGAAAATGAAACTAAGGTAGTAAAAATGTCCTGACCATGAGGTAAGATACTTATATTTTACTTGTTTAGTGCAGATTTTGTGTTATCTAGCTAACAGAGGTAAATAAATACTCTCTGGAATGCTGGTAGTATATTCTTCATAGAGAAGTGAAAATTAGATAAGGGATTGACAGTCTTACAGTGTTTCCATAAAAAACAGAAGTTAGTAATTAAAAAAACAAAACAAGACACTTAAGAAAAAGTCTCCATTACACTGTCACTTGTTTTACCTTACTCAATACATACAAAAAACTTGTGGGTAGCTGTTATTTCTAACAAAAATCTAGGAGAAGACAAAGTCCAGTGTGAATCATCATTCCCTCGCTGTGTGTAGGCCCTTCTGAACCCCTTGCTAGCTAATGTAATGGAATGTTGGGGACATCATATAATTTCTTAAATAACTATTGATATCAGTATTTTAAATTGGGAGAGCATGTATTTACCAAACTTGACAAGACATCTGAATCACTTTATTTAAGATGCCATTATGATACAGGTGGTGAGCACCAGACAAGGAGTCTAGATTTTTTTCCCACTCTGCCTCTGACCAGCTGTGTGATCATGGGCAAGTCACAATTATGCTGGGTCTTAACTGGCGATTTGAATTATTAATGTATTTTTCTCATACAGAAGAATTCAGCTCAGTATTAAGTCTTTCATTAAGAGGGAGCTAGCTATTAGGTGGAATCATATGAAGTTGCTGGTTTTATAAGCTGAAAATGATCAAATTTCTATATTAAATAGAGGGAGATATTTTTTGATTCTTTGAGCACCGACTGAAATGCACTCCCCTGAGAACAGCCTGGGAGAGAGTCCATCGGCCAACTCCTGTATTCTCCCCAGGAAGGGAGCAGGGGAATGGAGGTGGAGAGAATTGCTGTTCCTTCAGTAAACTGTAGTCTTGGTGCCAGCGGTCATTTCCCACTTGTGTCGTGACTTTGCTGCTTCTACTAATAATTCTTTGCTGCTGCTGTGTTTAAAACAAAAAGCCCCTGGACTATAGATACATAGATCAAGGGCCTGCTAACTGGTGGCCTGGTGTAGCTAGTGTTTTTTGATTTCAAATGGGTTTCTTGTTTGGTTGGTTTGGGGTGGGAGGGTTGCCCATTTTTTTTTTTTTCTGTTTTTTTTTCCTGTAAGTCCAAGAAAAGAGCGCAAGGTTGCCCATTTTCTAAATTGCATTAGTTGGCAATGTTTGATGAGTGATCTCACATAAAAATCTGATTCTCTGCATTTTCTTGAATAATGGGAAGATCCGTTAATACTGTGCCTACCTCCCTACAGAGTAACAGTCAGCGGGAGCTGGGGACTTGTTGCCCACCTGCAGTGAAGCGTATGCTCTATTTCCAGTTCACGATTACCTCTACCTCTCACTTTTGCATTCTGCTTCACTTGTAGGCCCCTGTACACATTTGAGTTTGTGATTTTTCTACTATTTGATAGACTTTCTGCAGTGATAGGAGTGTTCTATATCTTTGTCCAATATGATATCCACTAGCCACATGCGGCAAGTAAGCACTTGAATTGTGGCTGGTATGCCCAAGAAACTAAACTTTAAATTTTATTCATTTTTTATTAATTTAAATGGACACCATATTGGAACAGTGCAGGTCAATAATGGACTATGTTCCTTATTGGATATTTCCTACAGGGTGAAAAGTAAACTTTAATACATTTTATTTCTCTTCTCTTAAATGCCAAATCCAAATGTTAGCATACATTACTGTAAGTCTTATGATTTGGAAACCAAATTATCCTCTCTGATTAAATGCAGCCTAAAACTTCATTTTTTTATTCAGTACATTGATATCATATGCCTGTTCATGGGCCCTGTTTTTATGAAGCTTAAAAATAATAAATAAATACTAATATTAATAAATAAGACACTTGTCCAAGTAATTTAGTATTTACTGTCTGTAATCCTACAAATAGCCCTGCCAGATAAGGATATAATTGATTTACTTGTTAGTTGCAAGCCCTAAAATTTCTTCATCGCCACTCAGATGCACATTCTAATAAATTGACATATACTTACTATTGCAATCCCTCTGAGAAGCTTTGTCCTGTTCCTGAAATAATTGAAACTTCCTATAAACGCACCATCTGAAAGCTAGACTTCTTCAGAACCTTTTCATATTGATAAAGCAGCTCAGCCTTCACCCTGGTTACTACCTCAGCTGGCCTTTCCCCCAGCCTTCTGTCCTGCTCCCAAGCTGTGCCTTCTCCTGGAACTTCCTTTTTTTATTACCTGACTTTGGGCTGGGTGTGTGTGCTCTTTCCCACGAGCAGACCTAGCGCACCATTGCCTTTCCTGCTTCTCCTTGCCATGTGATTTTTCTCCTTCTCTTTCCCTGCAAATGTCAGCCGCCTCCTCCCCTCGAGGGAAACACTGTTGACCTCCTTTCACTGCTTCACTCTCTCCCTTTCAAAAATGAAATCTAAATTTTAAGAAAATGCACTTTCTTTTGTAAAACCCATCATTTTAACAATAACATAAATTGCAATCAAGTATAGCTACAGCATAAAAGAAAAATGAATGCTAAAATGATGTTTACATTATGAAATGACTCCTACATTGACAATTGCTGGTGGAAACGTGTTGTTAAGGATTTTTGTTGTTTAATTCTGTTGATAACCAGATTAGCAAAGCAATATTGCTTAGCAATTCTGCTTAGATGTTAAAATAATCCACTTATATGAAATCAGACAGTATTATGGTATTTGCTAACATGGGAGTCTACCTTTTCTTTGTGATTTAATTGTCCAGTAATGGTGTCATTTATTCATTTGTTCAACAAGTATTTATTGAGTTGCTGTTACATGAAAAACACTGTACTAGAGCTGGAACACATTCTACTAAGTGAGGTATCCCAAGAATGGAAAGACAAGCACCACATGTAGTCACCATCAAATTGGTATTAACTGATGAACACATAAATGCACATATAAGAATAACATCTATTGGATGTTGGGCAGGGGGGAGGGGGGAGGAGGGAGAAGGGGATGAGTATTTGCATACACAAAGAGTGCAATGCGCACCACCCGAAGGATGGACATACTTGAAACTCGGACTTGGTGGGGGGGGGGCAAGGGCAACATATGTAACCTAAACATCTGTACCCCCATAATATGCTGAAATAAAAAAAAAAACACTGTACTTATTAATGAGGATTTATAGAGGATTTATTGACTAAAATTAATAGAGTTCTCTTCCTAACTCTGCCAACAGCTTAGAGTGAGAGTTTGGCATTTCTTAATTTTGTTAAATCTTACCAGTGTTCATCCTTTAAAATATTTGGTGGATATATGTGGCTACTATTCTTTTATGTTCACATGAATTTTATATTTTCAAAATATAAAGTAATTTGAATTGAATTCCCATATAATGCATAACTGTCTATAATAATAAAGAAGTAAAGTCATCCCTCGATATCCACAGGGGACTGGTCCCAGGATGGCTCAGATACCAAAATCTGTGGATGCTGAAGTCCGTTATTATAAAAGTGTCATATTTTCATAACCTACCCTCCCGTATACTTTAAATCATGTCTAGATTACTTATAATGCCTAATGCAATGTAAATGCTATGTAAAGAGTTGTTATACTGTATTTTTAAATGTTTTAATTTTATTTAAAAAATTTTTTTTGTTGTATTATTATTTTTATTGGAGCTCCCCCCCCTGAATATTTTCTATCCAAAGCTGGTTGAATCTGCAGATGTAGAACACTCAGATATGGAGGGCTGACTGTAATTTTGATAAGGGCGATTATGAACCATGGTTATGGCCTAATGACTAGTGACATTTACTTAATAGGAATCTTTTTTAAAGTGTTGTACAGGAAAATATATTCTTTCTGTGTGTGTAGAATTGATTAGTTGTAGGAAAGCGGATGACAGTCAAGGAGGAATTATTTATTTTGAACTAAGTTCCATGAGATTTTAATTAGAGATTTTTATTCTGTTATGTGGCCTTTTATGGGACCATATAAAGTAATGATTAACTGCCAGAGTTTCAGCTGTGTTTTTGCTTACTCTGAGGAAAAAGTGAGATTGAGATGATATAGGTAAAGCTCTTACCACAGTTTCTAGCATATAGTAAGTACACTTTAAATGTCTTATTATTTCTGTTGCAATTGTCATTTTATTAGTGTTTCAGCTCTTAGGTCATGCAGCCCTTGAGCTTTAAGCTTTTTTTTTTTGGATTGGTAGAATTTCTGTGAGATAAAACTGACTCTTCAAATAATAATCGTAGAAAGACTAGTAATTCAATGAGTTTGACTATTTCCTTATAATAGTAACAAAGCTAAATAATTTTATATGGCTAATGTTATACAGTGATAGTAATTGTTAATCATCATTTCTTCTCCGGAGAAATGAATTGCTCTTAAAGCTGTTCTACATTAGATGTTTGTATCTATTTTAACCTAAGTGAGGCAGAAAGAGAAACTCATATCTTTATGTAAAACTTATTAAGAATTCAAAATAGAAGGCATTAATTTTTCAGTTCTCTTAATTTTCAACTGGAATAGTTTTCTAGGTCTGAAAATGGAGCATCTCATTTATAAATTTCCTAGTAAAATATGGTGCATCCCATGGGAAACAGTTTTGCAGTGATATAATCTGTCCACCCTTCTTTGGTTATAGTTGCTCAAGCCAGAAATCTGAGCTCAGTTAATTCTTGATGCATTTCTTTCTCTTTTGTATCCCCCATTCAGTTAGACATCAGTTTTTATTGAATCTGTCTTCAAAATATTTCCTAAATTTGTTTAACTTGACTCTTATTCCTTTATCATCACCCTGTTCGAAGTAAGTGTCCTCTTTCTTCTGGTACTCTTCTAGTACAGTAGCCATCCTGGTCACCCAGCTCCGTTTTTGCCCCACTCTATTCTGCAAATAGTAGCCAGAGGAGTATTTTACCTATATTTTATTTTTCCTCAAGTATTTTAGTGTTTTTGATGTTACAATTCAGACAAATATTTTAGAGACTACTTTCAAACTTCACCAACTTGAATTTCCAAGAATACAATTCTAAGTTACCTAAAATTCAAAATTACGGATTTTAAAAGAAATGGAGTTTTATTTCATTAGAAAGCTTACTAGTTCAAGCTTGTCTAAATTTGTTACTTGATACTTAAGAAGTTTTATACTGTGACAAATAGATAAGTATGATTTATGACTAGCGATAATTACTATGACAGTAATTATTTTATAAATGTACTGTATGTTTCCAAACACTTTCTCTGTGGGAAATACAAAAAGAGATGATCTTTGCCTTCTACAAATATAGATGTATATTCTGAATTAGCATCAAGTATTTTTACAAATGGTTTATGAAACAAAGTAAAACAAAGCCTGGCTGTATCTAAATGATCACAGAACATTATTTTTTTATTACTGTTTCTTGAAAATAACACTGTTTTTGAAAAAAAAAAAAATTTCTGAAAATGTTAGGACCTACGTCTAAAAGTGATCAGGACAGTGAGGCTTTTAGCTTGCTCCCGGTCCAGCCTAACACCTTTGTATGTGTTTGCTGTTCTGCTTTACAAACCAAATATCTCCGAATTATATTATTTTGTACAAAATAAGCTGTATTTTGACTTTGAAAGCATCAGTAATGTTTAGTTTTTTATTCATAATAGAAAAAAAATAGGAAGCAATAAATTTTTTTTAAAAAAGTAATAATTTAGTACATTCTTCAGTGATGAAATGGAGTTAAAAATTGTTCTGACACTTCATGAGATAATGTTAAATGAATTATTTAGTGTTAAGCAAAGAACCCTGCTAAATTATTTTACACTATTCAAGGTTAATTAATGTATTTTAAGATTTAGTTCTTTAAAAATATATTTTCAGTCCATAGATTAACCTTTGAGTTTTGAATTTTAACATGTCTTCTTTTAGTTGAAATAAAACCCTCATAGTTGACTTTTTAAATGTATAATAGGAAGGTTAAATTTTTGTATGAGCTCTTTATTTTTTTTAAAAAAGTTAAATTGGCATTTTCTTTTATATATTTAAAAGATTAAGTACTTTGAGGATATAAATAACATGACACTCCATGAATCATGAAATTGGCTTTTAGAATTGTTGAATTAGAATTGAAAGGGAAGTATACCACCCGAACCTGAATCAGCATGCAGTGGCTACAAACACGTGTAAGAGTGTGACAGGAATAAGCTACCATTTATAAAGAAGCACTTCACTAAACAAGCTGAAACCCTGAGGAATTTTTAAATTGTGAAGTAATGGGAACAATCATTTAATATGGAAGGAAGGAGCTAGTGCATGCCTCCCTTCTTGAATGTCTCATAAGATCAGATCTTGGGATGAGATGACTGAAACAGGGAGGATAATTTAGTGGCAGCATAACAGATAGATTACCATTTAGAGAGGCCAAACTCTTGAACTGGTTACATTAGGGGATAGGACTAAAATTAGGACACAGAGGTGTGTTCACAAATAGGCTGCCACTAGTTGTGGTTTTTTTTCCTCAAGAAGTACATGTTTATTAATAGTTCTCTTAACACTTTTTAAACATTCCTTTGTCTTCAATCACTTTTCTCTCTCTGAAGGTTTATTTCTTAGTAGCTTTGACACATCTTGGCTTGAAGGAGTCATTTCTACCTAGTCTTTTTTCCTCACCTCTTATAAGCACGAGCGGTCATGCTCCAGCTTACCCTCAAATGCACTCCTTGGGGTTAATCTTCTTTTCATATCAACACGCAGTCATTTGTCATAATACCACCCCCTCCCTTATCCATCTTCAGTACTGCAGTTAATTGTGGTATGTGTTTAATGCTCGTCTTCCACTAGAGCAAGTCTTTGCTACTATATTTCCAGTCTCTAACCCAGTGCCTGGCAGAGGTAGGCACCCAGTAAACACCTGCTGGTTGATTGCCAGCAAAAGGCTCCTAGAATCTGGTCATGACACAGCTGCAGCCTGAGGCAGATGAGGAAGGATGGTGGGTAAAGCTGGAGAGATAACAAAGGACTAGATCCCAGAGTGGCTTGAATTCATGTGAAGGAACTTGTGCTGCATCCCCAGCATAGTAAGAGGCCATCAGAGGATCGTTCAGTCCAAGTCCATCCTTGGGTGTACATCTCCCTTCTAGACTCTAGCTAGTGGTTTCTCAGTCTTAACAGGGAAGTTTAATCCACATTCATAGAAAGTATATGTGGCACATGAAAAGCAAAGTAACATTGTATATGTTATTTATGGTTACGTATTCATTAAGTTTTAAAAGACATTTCCAGGGTACTTTTCTTACAGCTTTTAAAATAAATAATTTTATGTACTTAAACAATAAATATGGATTTATAAATAAGTGGAAGAATTAAAATGTTTACATTTTCATATAGAAAGTATACTGAATTTGGGAATCATAGTAAAGACAAAACCTATAATATTTATAGATTTCAAATTTAAAAAGCAATTGGTAGATATCTAATATCTTCTCAGTAATTTAGTGTTATATACCTAAAAATAAACGGAAGTTAAAAGTTATCTTCATCCAAAGAATTAAATAATAAGAATGTTATAAAAATAGGTACCTTTTATATTTCAAGTTATACTTTTGAAGGGATTTTAAGTGGAAATTATTTTTAGTTCCTGTTCTCCTGAACCAAAGAATTTACAGTCCCATTAAAAAAAAATAATATATAATGTTGAACATGTATTATTTTTAAATGACTAACAATTTTATGGCTTTCAAACTAACCTTCCAAGAAATGATAGTATTTCTTTTTTCTTTAAGAGAATATACTTACTTTCTGTTTATAAAAGTAATAGGTGCTTATTGCAGAACATTTAGAAAACATACAGAAATCTTAAAATACATTAATTCTGATCTCTTCCCATCTTTTATGTTAGTTCCACCATTTTAAAAAATCGCCTCTCTCTCTTTTTTTTTTATTAAGTAGTTTTCTAACATGGTTCTCGATTTCTTTACTGTGACTATTGCATCTCACTAGTTCCTTTTGGGTTCATTTTTCTTCTTACTGAAATAAATCCTTGAGTATTTCTCTCAGTGAGGATCTATAAATGATGAATAAATAACTTTTTTTTGCCTAAAAATACTTTTATTTCACTCATACTCTTCAATTATAATTTATCTAGATATGGTAGGCAATTTTCTTAAATATAGTACATTCTTAAATTCTGGTATCTTGCTGATGAGAAGTCTAAAATGTATAGTGATGCCTATTTTCTTATTAAAAATAGTTGCCTGCACTTTTTTCCCCTTTAAAACAGTTTTTCAAATTTACTGTGTTGATATACCAAATGAACTAATCTAATTTTTAAGTAAATGGTTATGTGTGAGTCATGCTATATTAAATATAAAACAAAATATCCTAAGATTGTTACTTGAATATGTATTATGAACAAGTATTATGTTTCTAATATGCTCTGCATGGTGCCATATATTTATTTTATGGCCATTTTTCCAAAAGTGGCATTTTGAATTATATTTTAATTTAGGTAGAGTCCTGCAATAGTTTCAGAACAGTGCTGTGTAGTAGAAGTTTCCGTGATGATGAAAAGGTTCTATATCTGTACTGTCCAATTAGCGAGCCACTAGTCCCTAAACCTTCAGTGCTGATGTATTCTCTTTTTATTTACCTTTATCTCTTATCAGGTGAATATAAGTTTTGAATTAATAACTTGTTTAGTTTTAGACCTGCGGTCCCCAATCCCCGGGCCGCAGACCAGTACTGTTCCATGGCTTGTTAGGAACTGGGCTGCACAGAAGGAGGTGAGCAGCAGGAGAGCAAACAAAGCTTCATCTGTATTTACAGCCACTCCCCATTGCTCACATGACCGCCCGTGCTCTGCCTCATGTCAGATCATCTGCAGCATTGGATTCTCATAGGAGAGCAACTCCTACTGAAAATTGCGCATGTGAGGGATCTAGGTTGCGCATTCCTTATGAGAATCTCATGCCTGATGATCTGAGGCGGAGCTGAGGCTGTGATGCTAGCACTAAGGAATGGCTGGCTGCAAATACAGATTATCATTAGCAGAGAGGTTTGACTGCACAATAAATGTAATGTGCTTGAATCATCCTGAAACCATCCTCCCCGCCCCAGTCCATGGAAAAATTGTCTTCCTTGAATCCAGTCCCTGGTACCAAAAAGGTTGGGGACCACTATTTTAGACCATGTAATTTAAGATAATTGAGTTTTACATGACAGATTTTTTTCCAAAAATTTAAAGCTGATTAGCTTCTTGGTTTTAGTGGTTGAGGTTTGCCTGTGCAATATAGGATGAGAAGTATGTTGTGGAATTATAATGAGATAGTTTGTATGTTTAGCTTATGGTACTGGTTTCTGCATTATAGTCGTATATATATGTTCAGTTTGTTTTTCAAGTATTAAGGCTGGTATATTCTCTGAAGTTACCTTTTTATATATATTAACTGTTATTTATTAAGAAGAATTATAGAAGTAACTTTCGGGTTTCATTCTCCTAAACAAGTAGGTGTGTTAATAATGCCTTATGTTTTTCAGATTGCAAATAGAAGAATCTTCCAAACCTGTAAGGCTATCACAACAACTGGACAAAGTTGTAACAACCAATTACAAGCCTGTTGCCAATCATCAGTACAATGTAAGTCTTGCGTGTCTGTTTTCAGTCTGTTATATTTTTGTTCTTTTCTGTATTGTAGAGTCTTAGGCTCTGAAAGGACCTCAGCAGTCATACACCTTGCCGCCAGGTGCTTGAATTATAGTACCTGATCCAGGCTTATTAATAGAAAGGAATGTGACAATTTTCCAAGCATAGAAAAGATATTCGCTCTATATTGTAAGTTATACAATGATAAAAGGGCAACCACTCTTCAAACCTCTCTTGATAACTTTTTGCAAAGAAATAAAACACTTCAATTCTCAATGTTACTAATTTTTTTTAAATCACAATGAACTAAATATTAGTTTTACTTTTTTTCCTATACTTTTGTGACTAACCATAAGAGAATTTTTAATGTGTTGACAAAAAATTTTAAAGGTCATAGAGCAAAAGTAGTTTTTCCCATTGGTTATTAAGATCACTGTGCCTGGTTTCAGCTTTCATAGACATTTTTATGGTTTCATACTACCTTGCAAAGTGAAGACTGCCTGTATAGTATCCCCACCCCTTATCCACAGTTTTGCTTTCGTGGTTTCAGTTACCTACAGTCAACTACAGTCGGAAAATATTGAATGGAAAATTCTAGAAATAAACAATTCATAACTTTTAAATTGTTTACCATTCTGAGTGGTGTGATGAAATCTCACACCGTCCCACTCCATCCCACCCAGAATGTGAATCATTCCTTTATCCAGCATATCCACACTGTATAAGCTACCCACCTGTTAGTCACTTAGTAGCCTTCTCAGTTGTCAGATCAACATATCACAAGAAGAAAAAGGGTGAGTACAGTACAATAAAATTTTTTAAAAGAGAGAGAGAGACCACATTCACATAACTGTTATAGTATATTATTATAATTGTTCTATTTTATTAGTTATCAATCTCTTGATGTATCTAATTTATAAATTAAACTTTATCGTAAGCATGTATGATTAGGAAAAAACATATATAGGGTATGGTACTACTAGCCATGGTTTCAGGCATCCACTGGGGGTCTTGGAATATATCTCATGAAGATAAAGGCTATTGTATGTGTTTTCAAAATCTTTTTTATTGACATATATCTTCATATACTATATATTATATATAATATACACATTTATTGTATACATATTATGTATTATATACATATTTGTGCCAAGCACTGTTCTGAGTACTTCATAAATGGTGACATTTAATCTTTGTAACTACCCTATGAAGTAACTACTACTCTTATGCTTATTTTTACAGACAAGCTAACTAAGACACAGAGAGGTTAGCTTACCTGAGGTCACACAGTATAATTGACTAGACCAGACGTTGAACCCATGCAGTCTACCTTAGGAACCACACTCTTAACCACTGTGTATGTTGCCCCAGCTCATTAGCAATTCTAAAAGGGCCAAGGGTTTTGGGTTTTGAAATACCCGCAATGTAGTAAGTGTGATGATTTCCTGAAAATAAAATGCCTAAGCTAAGTAGCAGTTAACAGTTGAAATCTTGTGTCCTACTTTGTTGCTTAAGATTCCTCTTGATACTGAGTTTAGGAACAAAACCCTCTTTAAGACTAGGCTTAAGTATACAGATTTATTAAGTGACATAGAATAGTATCCTCCAAACCACTAATATATAATATTTAAGTTCCTTATGGTTATTTTATGTGAAAGAGAACAAATGCCACCAGGACTAAGCAGATATCTTAAATAAGTAGAATGATGAAATTTAAGAAGGTAAATGTTAGGGATTGTGTGAACTGGAGTGCACATGACCCTTCGGAATACATCCAAATTTTTAAAATTGCTATGCTGTGTAGATTAAACAAAGTAGACCAAAATTCAGCTGCATCTATCCAGGCTTCCATTTTACAACCTCTGATTATACTTTAGAGGAAAAGTAAACCAAAGAAAGACAGGCAAGATAAGTGGAGACAAAAGTGTCAGATAATTAATCCAAGAGAGGTATTTTTCTATTGTCTCTTGATTGAGACAAATAGATAAAAGTCTACTTTCTTGTCCTTTTCTACTCTTAGATGGGAATACATACAATTTTCCGGAGCGCAGTAGAAATAGAGAAGTAAAATTGTATAGGTCTTGGTTGCCTTCGTCTTTCTTATTCGTTAGTGGTGTTCTCCTGTGCTTTTTTTCCTCCTCTCATGGGCCAGGCTTCTATATACAGTTTCCACCCTTGTATATGTTTTCATCACAGTGAGGACAGGAAGGACCACACTTTCCGTAGGCTGTAAAGAGCTATTATCTTTCTGGAGGGAAGTTTGGTAATTTGTGTCAAAAACATTATAAAAGGATGTATCCTTTGACCTAGCAATTGTGTTATCTAGGAATTTATCATAGACAAGTGCCCAAAGATATATGTACAACAACGTTTCTCTCTATTGTTTAATATAGGAGAAGACTGGAAACAAACGTCCCAAATTGGGATTGGTTAAATATTTTAAGTCATTATTTTTGGATAGTAGGATCTAGAGTGATTTTATCTTAATTTTCCTTTTTATAAAATCTTTTCCAGTCGTTGGTATTGTCACAGTGAGCATGTATTGTTTGAATTGGTACAGTGAGCAGTAAAGCTCTTCTTTTGTGATGGGAAGGGAAGAAAGCTAGGGAAGAGTAGCCAGGACAGTACCACAGTTGTCTAACATTTATCTTCTCTCAGCAACAGATATTTTTTAAATACCTGTTTGTGCCTGAGATACATACCCCTGGTGAGTATGTATAAATAAATAAAATCCCTGTCTTCAAGGAGCTACCATTTCTTTCAGTTCTCTGGTTGTGCCTTCTAGATCTTCAGTTGGGGAAGAATGTATAATTCTTTTGAAGTAGTGAGTCCACATGTCTGTACTATAATCATTTTTCCCTTAATTCCACTGCAAGGGTCACTCTTGCTATACTGCCGCAGACCATCATTTCTGAGGCAAAAGGCAAATCTCTCTTGGGTTGATCAAAGCTGGCACTTTGATAGTATCAAAGCTCTGACTTCTGCCCATTGACACTCTTCCTAGCAGATACCAAAGGCAGATACCAAATGTCATGTTTTGGGATGTTTTCGCATTGTTTTCTTTTTACTGCTAAAGTAAGTACAAATACATTCTGAACTCCTTTTTAGTATATATATACAAGTACAGCATCCACCTTAACAACATTGAACGTTAAGTGACATTTCAGTTCAAGGTATCAACCTTTGTTAAGGTTGTCATAGTGTAAATGAGTCATATAGTAATGAATGATATATTAGTCTTCAATTAAGGTTTTTCTTACGTAGAAACAAAGATTGCCTATAATCTACCACATTGCATTTGAATGTTCAGTGATTATTTTCTATAGGAGTATATCAGAATGGGTGAGGGTACCTGCCAGCTTTAAAAAGCGTATTCAATATTGTAGTATAATACCAACTATAGAAAGAGTATAAAATTTTTGTTATTTATCAAAGGGGGATATTGATTTTTAAAAGATTGAGAAACATCAGCATAGGTCAGCAAGAATGATTTAGAAGTAACATAACCAAGACTTTCAGTAAAAAACTTTAAACTCAATACAATGTTGAAATGTTTTCAAAGTTTTGCCAGATGGAGCCATATAAACATGAAGCCCAGTATTTTTCATTTTAACGTTGAATACAATTTCAGAATAAAAATAAGGAAAAAATTTTGTACAGTAAATTAAAGAGGGGGTGGAAAATTGCATAAGTATTTGCAAAAATATATTGCTACATTTGATCAGAAAGACACTACCTTGTAGTTACTCCCAGAAATTTTTCACCCACCTATGGCCCGTAAAGGAATTTACATTTATTATTATTTAAATCTGAAGAATATCCAGTTTTGTACTTGAACCTACTCTAAGCATTAAATGCAAATTTATCTCCTTAGTTCATAAAACTCTGGGATATAATATCTACCATACTTGCCATTCAAAAAGCATTTATTGAGCCAAAGAGAATTAGATTAGTGTTATCTCTTAGAATACCCCTTCCTTGAAATTGCAGCCTTGAAAACCCTCCTCTTACTAGGATATGACCTGTTGGGTTTTTCCCTAGGTGACATTTCCTATGCCTTAAATCTTCATTAAGTTTCTAAAACTTGAATTGTTTCATGTAGGTCAGCATTTTCCAAAGTAGGTTTTTTCTAACACTAACTTTGTGTTTCCTTGTGGGGGGAAAGGTATGTAAAAAGGATTCTGTGTTAAAAGAACTTGTACATTCTAATAATGCACCCCCTCTTCAAAACTGACACTGCATTTGAATATACTGAAGATTGGGGACCTTCAGGAAATTGATTAATCCTGTGTTTTGCAAACATTTGAACATCAAATTTTCCTTCCCCCATTCTTTGAATTAGTGAAAACAAATTTTGGGAAATAATAGGGACATCAAAGTGGAGTTTACAAGAGGGCGCATTGAGTGAGGGGGAAAATATTATAACTTAACATTTATCTTGTTTTTCACCTAATAAAGGAAGGAAATGGTGCTTTAGAAATACTTACTATGTGGATTGGCCCTGGCAACCTTTTGCAGTCTGTATGCTAGCCAGTCATTTTTCAGTGGAAGAATGGAAATGGTTCAACACTAAGGGGTTGACTGTGGTACCCTCATATTTTCATTTGCTTTAAACTTGATCTCAACGAAGAAATGGCTTTAAAATGTTCGAAGAAGCTGTTGATTATAGATAATACTAATAAAGCAAACATATGTGAACAAGAAAGTGGAAAAACGGACACTTCTCTTGCTTCTAAAATGATCTCTTTAACGGTCATTTTATGAGGTAGAAACAATGATAATGTAATCAGATGTGACAAGAACTTGGCCGTTCCAAAAAGGAAATTATCAGTATCATTTTAAATATAGCTTGTCATGCCCTATCTTTAATGACTCATTGTCTATCACAGAATCAAAATCAACTCTAGATATTTTGAGCAGAAAGGGACTTAATGCAGGGAGTTGGTTATAGATGAATTATGAATACAAAATGGAAGGGCTGAAGCTGCAAAAGGGAGAAGGGGGGTCGTTACCAAAGATGAGGAACCTGCTATAGCAGGAAGTGCTCCTGCAATACAAAAAGAAAAGAAAAGAATCTCCCTTTCTCCTACTTTTATTCTTCCATTGGCAGAACCCCAGCTGGAAACCAGCTAGCAAGGAAATCTTGAAAATGTGGACACCACCACCAAGGCTGGAGCTGAAGGCTTATTGCAAATAACTGGCACAGTGACCCTTGACCTTTGTGGATGTTGTACCTTAAGTTATATTAGGTATTGCTGGTACAAAGTGTCAACTTAAAAAAAAAAAATCACACAATTTATAAATTTAGAAAGGAGAGCTTTATTTCTTAGGAAGAAGATTGAAACCTTCAGGCCGGAAGCCCAGCCTCCGGCCAAAAACTGAAAGCAAGCACTTCCGGGAGGGGAGGGTGGAACAGAAATTTATGCTGAACGAGTTGACTAAGTATACACATTCAACAAGTTACAGGAGGAGCTGTGAATATTCACAAAGGAGGTCTTAACACGTGTACTGAGTAAACATGTATGTTACATGCATCCTGTGTTCACTATGGAGTGGAGACTTAACATTTAAATGTATTACAATTGGGCTGAGTCAGCTGATATGTAAGATTCCTTCCAACTCCTTCCATCTTTGAATCTAAATAAGGGTACTTCTGTATGTGTGTTTTGGTTGAATTTGTGTACTTCCTCATCTAACCTGTGTAAATTTCACAGCATTCTTGTATGTATTCTATAGTCTTTTATAACCTTTCTCATAAGGAATCCCTTTTCTCATAAGAAATCATGTCCTCTGTTGTCTAGGTATTGTTTCTCCGCATTGGCTGTACACTAGAATCACCCAGCAAGCTTTTTAAAAAAGAAAAATACCTCCAGAGATTGATTTAATGTGGACACCAACTATCTTAAGTTTTTTAAGCTCCCTGGGTAATTCTAGCATGCAGCCACTGATCCAAAGAAACAGAACTTTTTATAGTTCTGCCTGCCATCTCCTGTGTGGTGGTTGGGGAAAAGGTGTTCAGTAATGGTACCTGGGAGGAAACCAGGAAGTCTCTTACCAATAAACCTAGGATTTTTAAAAAGAATTAATATTTTCTTATTTTTGTTATTATCGCCACCATGCAATTTGAGGGGGAAAAAGATTTCTCTCTGCCTTTTTTTTTTGTTTTGATTAACAAGAGCTCTTGGTCAGAAAATGATAGAGAATTAGACAAGCTTAACTGGAAAACTGATTGTTTGAAGGAAAAGAATTATTATATAAAATCTTGAGGTAAACCCCCAGGAACTGGAAAGGAAATTTATTTCTGTGTATATGTGCTTTTCCCTTAAGTGTGTCAGCCAACTGTGTTAACTAAGAGCCAGAACTAAGGTTTTGGGGTTTGGGTCTTTTTTTTTTTTTTAAGTTATATGCATAAATTTTGAATTTTACTGATGAAAATGAATGTCTGCAGGACTGTATCATGAAGGCTTTTCAGCAATATTTGCCTGTTATAACATATAGTATAAGTATACTGCATGCTTTGTCCATTTGAATTTGCACACCAAGGACTGACCGATTCTAAAGAATTAATTTTTCTCCCAAGAAATAATGACACACTAGGCAGAAATAGAAGCATTGGTTGAGGGGTGGGGGGAGGAATCTTTCATAAGGATTTAACGTGCAAAGCCATGATATTCAAGGCTGTCACGCTCACTTCAAAAGTTAAAAGCCTTTACAAAGACTGCCTTGACAAAGCAATCAAAGTATTTCTGCAAACAACAATCTAGAAATTTACAGACATCTGTATTATAATATTTTAATTGGTCGTAGGTGGCATTTATAATTTTAGTCAGTGATTAAAGTTTCAGTAATGACAGTTGAACCTCTATATACCACATCCACAATAGATTTTCAACATTTGGTTGTATTTTAGTCTAGAATAATTTGTGTTCTATTGTGAAAGTAAGATTAATTGTGTATAATGAATTTTTTGGATTATAAAAATTTGTAACTGGAGACTTAATTTAAAGTGCTTTCTGAATTGACATTTATTTTTATGCAGTCAGCTAGGCAGTGATCTAAGGTCATTGGGGGCAGATAGAAGATCGGTAATTAACATTCACATAATATAAGAGCTCTTTCTACTCCAGTCTTACTAATAATTTGTAGTGGCTGCTAACAAGTTAGATATCTGACAGCTTTGAATAACATTTTCTTACAGTGCCTGTGTGCCAGTGAGAAACAAAATGCCCAGAGGGAAAAGGGCTAAGAAGAAGAGAAATAACATTATCTCCAAACTACAGTCTTCTCCTAAATAGACTAGTTCATATCATTTGTAGTTTATTTGTGCAATTAATTTTATTTATAGTACTAAGTTGTGAGTATAATATTAAGATTACTATTTCTACACTTTTTGGAAAAGAAATGCTACTTCAGGGACGTTAGTTTTGTCCTAAGTATAAGTTTAGGTATTAATAACTTAATAACCGGCCGGGCGTGGTGGCTCACGCCTGTAATCCTAGCACTCTGGGAGGCCGAGGCGGGCGGATTGTTTGAGCTCAGGAGTTCGAAACCAGCCTGAGCAAGAGCGAGACCCTGTCTCTACTAAAAATATATAGAAAAAAATTAGCCGG
>CAUYRB010046626.1:0-16031 GCA_963574695.1 Propithecus perrieri
TATACTCCTGGATAGAGCTGGAACGCATTCTACTAAGTGAGGTATCCCAAGAATGGAAAGACAAGCACCACATGTACTCACCATCAAACTGGTATTAACTGATCAACACATAAGTGCACATATAAGAATAACATCTATTGGACTTTGGGCAGGGTGGAGGGGAGAGAGGGGAGGAAGGGGGAGGAGGGAGGAGGGGACGGGTATATGCATACACAAAGAGTGCAATGCGCACCACCCGAAGATGGACATATTTGAAACTTGGATCTATGGGGGGAGGGTGGGGCAAGGGCAACATACGTAACCTAAACATCTGCACCACCATAATATGCTGAAATAAAAAAAAATCAGAAAAAAAGAAAAAAAATAAATCTACTTAATGAGCACCAAATGTATAAAGATGTAAGTTGTGACAATAACAATATAAAAGGGGAGAAAGATGTAAAGAAGCAAAATTTTTGTATACTATTGAAACTAAATATGTATAATTAAAAGTTGATTGTTATAAAAGAAAGATGATAATTATCATCTCGTGGCTAACCACTACGGAAAAAAACTAAAATAATATACAGAAAAAGAAAGAAGAAGGGAATCAAATAGCACCCTACAAAAATCAATTAATCACAAATGAAGGAAATGATGGTATATTTCATACAGAAAATGGTGAAAGTACCTCCTTTGTTAACTGTAATTACTTTAAATGTGAATGAATTAAATTCTCCAGTTAAAAAGCGGAGAGTAGCAAAATGGATAAAAATACATCATCCAAGTATATGTTATCAATAAGGGACTCACTTTAGATCTAAGGACATATGTATATTGAAAGTGAAAAGATGGAATATATTCCCCACAAATAGTAACTAAAAGATAGAGTGGTGGTAAACTAGAATAAGGATATTAGCTATTGAAAAAAGTGTAAAGCCATCAAGAAAACATAACAATTATAAACATATATGCACTTAACAGTAGAGCCCAACAAATACAGGAAGCAAAAACTAAAAGAATTGAAGGCAGAAAAAGACAGAGCTATAATAATATTTGAAGGCATCAATATCCCATTTTCAATAATGGATAGAACAACTAGACAGAAGATCAATAAGAAAAATAGAGGACTTGAATAACACTATAAAGCAATGAATTCTAATGGACATATAGGAGATTCCACCCAATAACAAAAAAATGCATTTTTTCTCAAGTGCTCATGGAACATTCTCTGGGAAAGACCATATGTTCAACCACTAAACAAACATCAGTAAACTCAAGATATCATTATTCAAAGTATCTTCTCCACAATTGATACAAGATCAACACATGCAAATCAGTTGCAGTTCTATACACAGCAACTAACAATCCGTAAAAGAAATTAAAATAATTCTATTTAGAAGAACATCCAAAAAATCTAAACTGATCACAAAATCAGCAATAAAAAAGAATGAAGTACCAATACATGCTGCAAAATGGATTAACCTCAAAAATATTATATTAAGTGAAAGAAGCTAGACACAAAAGGACAAAAATTATATCATTCCATTTATATGAAATATCCTAAGTAGATGAATCAATAAAGACAGAAAGCAGATTAGAGATTGCCAGGGGCTGGGAAAGGGAAGAATGGGAAGTGACTGCTTAATGGGTACATGGTTTCCTTTTGGAGTCATGAAACATTTCAGAACTAGGGAGAAGTGATGGTTGTACAATATTTCGAATGTACTAAATGCCATTGGATTGTATACTTTAAAGTAATTAATTTTATGTTATATAAGCTTTACCTCAATAAAAAATTATTAACCGTGGGGTATCATCATCACCATCATGGCCATGGAAAATAATGCTTCCCAAATTTCACTTTCTTTAAAAGTTTTAGATCATGAGAGGAAAAAATAGACTAAAATTTTAATTTATAGTTAGTAATATCTGGATAACATGTTCTTGTCTTCTCTCTGTTCTCTTTCAGATTACGTCTGGCCACTACCTAGATATTTGTGCCCCGTCTGGATATCTTTAGATGTTTTATTTTCAACAGCGTCCATCATGCACCTCTGCGCTATATCGCTGGATCGGTATGTAGCAATACGTAATCCTATTGAGCATAGCCGTTTCAATTCGCGGACTAAGGCCATCATGAAGATTGCTATAGTTTGGGCAATATCTATAGGTAATTAAAACCTTTGGCCATAGAATTGCAGCGGCTATGCTCAATACTTTCGGATTATGTACTGTGAACAACGTACAGACGTCGACTGGTAACATTTGCGTTTAATCGGGATTCGTAATAATTATTCTTAACCTATATATCTGATATTTAGGTTAACAATAATGAAAAAAGTGTAATGTATATGAATATGTAAATATAAAGTTTCCATTTATGCTGCTAACTTATTTTATACATTAGTATGCCAGTGAATTCTGCAACACAGATGCAAAATGTTTGAGATATTTAAAATGCTTTGAAGATTGCAAAGATATAAAGTCTAAATTTTAAAAAATATAACATTTATATCTTAGAAAAGATACATCTATCTCAAAATATTAACCTTAAACTTTTATTCTAATTTGGTGGAAAAATTAATAATGCAATCTAAATCTTCATGAAGTAAACATGTCTAAATTTATGCTGCTATTAAACCTAAAAATACTATTTCTCCTCAATTTTAATTGTCTCCTTGAATTCTGGTTAGACAAAAAGAGAAAAAAAGCCATTTGTTTCTTTAAGGATTTGGAGGAGTTTAAAGGGAAATAAATGGTCATGTTATTGTTTATATTTGCAATATTCATAAATGCCTTGGCAATGCTAATAATATTAATGTCAAAATTTAACCAATTGGAATTTAAGGCTTTTACAGTCATCTTTTTTTCCTCTTCAAATTGGAGCTTAAATTGTGTTCCACTAAATAATTTCTCTTCAAACTGATGTTTTTGTAAGATTCAGGTAAAGTTTACAACAAGATCAAGGCCTCTATACAATCTTTACTGATAACCTCTAAATATTTTGACTCTGGGTTTATTGATCAAACAAATTTATTGAAGTCTTAAGATTGTCCTATTATAGATTGTTTTGTTTCTATATAGCACAGAAGCACCTTTGGATAAAATGTCATGAAACTTCTCCCGCTCCCAATAAAATGGATCTATATACACAATTTGACTTACAAATTCAAGCGTTCACAGATTTTACCTTCTCCATACCAAAGAGCTAATTTAAAATGATTCCAGCTCTTATAGTGCTTACAAAGGAAATACATAGGTAAAGTAAATTAGAATAATAAGGACATCAGCTTCTAGTAATTACAGACTAGGTAATTTGCAATAACTCTTGTGCTAAAGACAACTAAAAATATGGATAAAATCCTGAAAGCACTGAGAAGCTGATAAAATAGCGAGGGAGTACTTGACCAAGATCCAGTAAAAGAGAGAAATCCAAGAAAAATGACCATGACTTTTGATTCACTTTTCCCAGTGATTCATCTCCACACCTGACGATATGACAGATAGGTTGAGAAGATCATTTCACTCTTACAGGCAAACAAGGACCAAGTAGGAATACAGTCTGGCAGGGGCCAACCAACCTGAATTTAGTTTGGGAATCCAAAGACCTATACATTAGGAATAATGATTGATCAGAGTTAAACCACCTTTGATGTGGAACTCATCTCTGGTTCAAGTCATCTACATAACCAAGAAAATTCTTGAGCTTTAAAAATGGATTAAGGTGATTTCATATTGTTCATGTTTCTAATTTTTGACATAAGCAAAAAAAAACTCATCCTAGGCTTCAAATTATTTCTTTCAATAATTTTCAAATGCAATTACTGAAATACAATGATAAACAGATATATGAAGAGACAATACAACATGAACCAGATACGGGACAATAAAAGATAATAGAAATAAACCTAGGTGCTTCTGATAGTTGAGTTATCAGATATAAACTTTAAACAACTATTTGTCATGTCTACATGAAAATAATAAGCTGAACTTAAACATTTCAGCAAGAAACTATGAACTGTAAAGAATGACATTAAGGTTTGAGAAACAACTAGAAAATCTGGAGCTTAAGCATAATATGAAAAACTAAGAACTCAGTGGCAGATTAGACATGGCTAAAGAGAGAATTATTGAAGATTGGTAAGAAGAAATCATAATGTATGGAGCATGGAAAATTGGAAGAATAGAAAAGAGAAGAAAGTGTATGAAAGGAAAATATACAGTATAAAATGAGAAGAGTTCCACAAAGAGAGAGAAGAATGGCAGAAAAGCAATATTTGAAGAACTAATGGCATTTAGAATGGATGAAAGACATTCTTACATTTACAGAGCTCACCAAGTCTCAAGAAGAATAAATAAAAAGCAATCAACATCTAGACCCATCATAATGACATCAAAGAAATAAAAAAATTGCAAGAGTAAGATGAATGAATGCTTTCTCAACACTAACAATGAAAGTCAGAAGATGTTAGAATGATATTGTTAATGTCCAGGAGGAAAAAACTAGATTTGTATTTTCAGCAAAATTATACCTCAAGAATCAAGATGAAATGAAAACATTATCAGACAAACAAAAACTGCGAGAATATGCCAACAGTGGATGCCTACTTAAGGAAATACTACTAAAAGGATGTTCTTAGAGCAAAGGAAAATGGCCACAGATGGCAGATTGAAGGGAAAAATAATCCAACTATGTGTTACAAGAGGCATATATAAAGCATAAAGAAAGTAAAAGGATAAATAAAGGTACCCCATCCAAACTAACCAACAGAAAGATTGTGTACCTCTATTAATATTTGGCAGAACTGACTTTTTGGCAAAAAAAAAAATTCTAGTGAAAGAAGGTCACTTCATAATGATGAGAGATTTAATTCATTTGGAAGACATAGCATAATAAATTTATATGTATAAATGCCTCAGCATTTATAAAGCAAAAAATAACAGAACTACAAGGACAGATAGACATATCTACAATATGGAATAAGATCTTAACACACCATTCTCAGTGATTGTATGAGGACAATAAACAAACCTGAACTCATTGACAGGTAAAGAATAAATATCCACATTGATTGCACAAGAAATATTTATAAAAATTGACCACATATTTGGCCATAAAGTCATCCTTAATATATTTCAAAGGGTTGCAATCATAAACTGAATGTTCTTTGCCTAAAATTCAAATAAGATAGAAATTACTTCCAAACAGATAACTGGAAAATCTCCATGTATTTGGAAATTAAGAAATTGTTTCCCCATAAACTGACCTAATGAATTTAGAATCCATTGGTGATACTTCCCTAAACTATTTACTACTAAGGTGATATAATGATAATTTTTCTTATTTTATTGTTTTTTTCTGCCTTTATTTTTTGGTATTATATCTAAGGAAGGGTTTTGCCTCTAGCTCTTTGCCTGTTATTTACTTATTCATATTAGTAGGGACTCCTGGATTCTTTTGTACTCAGTGTAACATATATGATTCATTACTGCTCTGAATTATTTTGATACTCCAATTGTCCCATATTTGTCCAATGAGAACTCCTTTTGATATGTCCCATCAGTTTTTGTACAGTTTCTTACTTTCTGAAATAAATTATGCCAAGCTCACCTTTTACTTTCCATGCTGCAGTCCTGAAATCAGACATTTCTTACAAGGAACTCTTTTAGTAGGCAATTGTTTTATGAACCAAGATATGGAAGCTAGGTATGCACATTGCCAATGGGATATCATTACTTCTGTATACCCTTGCCTTTAAATCCCATTCTAATAACACAGGATTCTCTGCTACTTTCCACTTCCTTATTTTCCCTTGTTTTTCTCCCAGTGAGTAACCTGCCCATACAAAATTACTTTATTTTTATGTAGTTTGTTTTATCAATCAGATTTCCTTTCTATGTTGAGTGACTACTACAAATCCTTTCCTCACACTCAAGTTAGACAATAAATCACACATATTTTCCTCATTCTTTACATTTAGACCTCTGATACATCTGGAGTTTATTCTTGTATGTGGTGACATATACATTCTTCCAAATAATTATTCAGGTATCTCATGCCATTTATTTTAAAAGTCCATCTGCCCTTTCGAGGATTTGAGATGCCATCTTTATAGTTTATTAAACTTTCTTACATACCTGGGTCTGTTTCTGAAGTTTACATTCTACTCCATTAGTCTGTCCACTCAAGTGCAAATTCCACACTGTTTTAATTATAAAGGTTTTATAATACATCTTATTATCTGATATGGTTAGTCCCTACTCATTACTTATTATTCAGAGATTGTGTAGACATTCTTGAAGGTTTGATTTTCCATATGAACTTTAACTTTCCTAATTCTACTCTGAAGCCCTGTATATTTTGATAGGTATCTCTTCAAATTTATAAATTAATTTAAGAAGAAATGAACAACTGACTTTTTAAAAAAATATTTTCTCTTATTCATATATTAATTTAGATGATAGGCACTCTGTCTCCTAGACTTTACAGCAAAACTTATATAGTCATTCTCACATCTTCTTCATCACCATTTATAACTCATCTCATAAAAACCAATTTTTTAGCTTTACCACTCTACTGAAACTATCTTCTATAAGTTCACTATTGACTTTTAATTGTCTAATTCAACAATTCTCAAGCTTCTTGGGCTCAAGAACCCTTTTTACTCTTAAACATTATTGAAGACTCCGAAGAGCTTTCCTTTTTATGAGTTCTATTTATAAATACTTATTGTCTTAGAAATTAAAACTGACAAAATTTCAAATTATGTATGAATTTATTAAAAATAACAATAATAATCCCATGACATGTTAACATAAATAACTAGCTTTATGAAAAAATAGCTATATTTTCCAAAACAAAATTAGCGAGAGGAGTGGCATTGTTTTACAGTTTTTCAAACTCTTCGTCATCTGACTTAATAGAAGATTGCTAGATTCTCATCTCTGTTTTTGCATCTAATTTATTGTAGTGGGCTGCTTTGGTTAAATTATGTGAAGAAAATGCATATCCTCACATAGATAACTTCAATACAGGAAAGTATTTTCATAATCTTTTCTGATAATTGCAGTCATTCTTCTTTGACATTGCACTAAAACTCATCAAATGATAGTTTCTTAAGTTTGGTGGCAATGTAGAATCAGAAACCATAGGAATGAATTTTTTATATCCTGTTACATTAAAATCCACTAGTCTGTCTTGGACTTTCAATGGATATTGTAGCCATGCTTTATTTTATAACATCAAGCATATTCATTGGGAAAATGTTGGTTTACTGAGTTATGTAGATTTTCTAAATGTTGATACATTTCATTATATAATATCAAAAACTCATATTCATTGATAATCTTTACCAATCTTAACACAAAAGTCTTTAAGTATGGGGAAAGTGTCAAGCTCCCAGGGATGGATACAAGTTTTCCAAAATTCCAATATTTACTCAAAGGCTCAAATTTTATCACTGGCAGCAAATACCATCTGTTTTTTCCTTGACTTGACAGGCTCAAGTCATCCATTTTTGAGAAAGTATCTGCCAAATATCCAAGTCTGAATATCTCTAGTGTGTCTGGCAGTCATTCTTTCAAATAAAAATATTATTCCATTAAAAAAAATGACCATTTCATCTTGCAGCTCTAACAAATAATTGCATAGGTACTTTTCCTCAAGACAACCATCTTGTATCAATATGCAGCAGAAGTGGTCTTCGTATACTTCTCATTTTGTCACGTGGGTTATTAAAAAGATATGTACCCAAGGGTTGAAATTTAATAAATATATTTTACTCCTCCATTAAGGACATTCCTAAGTAAAACTGGCATATTTTTTTTCCTGGAAGCATATGGTGATGGAAGAACACAATGAGTTTTTGTACAATTTGGTGTCACTAGCTTGATTCATGCTAAGACACCAGTGGGTTTAACCACCATTACTTTTGCACTATCAGTACAATTGTAAACACAATGAAAACAGAAAATAACACATTAATATTATTATGGAAGTAATTTTGACTTTATGAAGCCATTGAAAACGTCTCAGAGATACCTAGGTGTCCACTTTAAGAACTAGGTTTCCAATTCTAGCTCCCTATGTGTTATTTGATACAGTTGAGGATACTTTCATCATAATCCTCAGTTCCTTTGCTAGCTGTGACATAATTTTCCTTTGGTTTTCTTTTCTTCTATCTTTCTGTCTGCTTCTATTCATTTTCTTTATTTCCTGCTTTACCCTCATTTTTCCTCAGGATTCTGTTCTTTCCAATTGCTTATATAGTTTTCCTGGCTTACCTCATGCACAGAAATAACTAAAATCTATCTACCAATGACTGTTGAATAAATATTTCTATTTATTTCTATCCAGATTATATCCAGATCTGTAGCTTAAGTTGTACAGGCGTACGAAGATTAATGCTGGACACTTCTCAAGTGACATCTCTCCAAGATTGTACTCATCACCTTTCTCCCATCTTCATTTTTTCCTCTTTCTATATTTTTGTTTCTCAAGTAATCAGCAACAGCATTTCCCATTTACCCAAAGAGAAACCTGAGAATCATTTTCGGCTCTTTCTCTTTCTCCCCAGTAGTCAATCCACAAAACCTGCCCTTAATATTTCTCCTATTCTCATGTTCTAGTCTCTCATGTCCTCAGTTGTTTTCTTAGTTTGGGCCTTTATTATTAATCATTTATGCATCCACACTTCTCTCTCTGTGAAAGAGATGGTTCTCAACATATCCAAGGCACACCTTCACCTCCTTAAGTGTTCAGGGTATACCCATGACAACAGGAACTAAAGATTCTTCTCCAAATCTCCATGTCCAATTACTCAAAGAATTCCTTCAAACATTTTTTTTAATCATTTGTTCTGGGTCTTCTTTGTTTGACACCTTGTTTGATTTCCTAATTATCTTGCTTTTGCATATTGGCTCATCCTTCTCCTTTAGCCAGGCCCATTCTGTGTTGCTGCACATAATTCTCTACCACATTAGTGATTTAGTGATTTACACAATGAATAGGGCACTGCCTAAAGGAATTTTGTCAGCCTTCATGACTTACTAATAGACATGCAACACAAATTCAGCCCATGACCTCAGAATATTTCCTGTATCTCATCTTTCAACATCTTAAATATCACGTTCACTTTAGGTCGGTAGTTCTAAGCTTGGACAACTCTGAATAGAATTCACAGTATCTATGAACTTTAACCTTGAAAAATATTTAAGTATAACATATACAATAATACACACAAACGTTAAGTATATAGCTTGATGAATTTTTACAAATGTATACACCTGTATAATCAACACCCAGAAAAAGGTTATAGAACATTCAAAATATCCAGAGGACTATCTATCTGTTGCCCCCTTTCCGTCAGTAATCCCTCACACGTAACCACTATTCTGGCTATAACCACGGATTGGTTTTGCCTGTTTTGGAACATCATATAAATGGAAGTACATATTATGTACTTCTTTATGTGCTCTCTTGAGTCTGACTTTTTCCAATCAATACTAGGTCTGTATGATTCATCCATGTCATTGCATTTATTGGTAGTTGGTTCTTTTTCACTGTCCTATACTGTCCCATGGTTAAATATACAAAAATGAATTTACCTTCATCCTGTTTATAAACATTTGATTTGTTTTCTGTGTTTGGCAATTATAAATAAATTGCAGTGAACATGAGTGTTTATGTTTTTTGTTGGATATAAATATTCATTTCTGTTGTATATATGCCCAAAAGAGAAATCTGAGAATCAGATTCCTTTAGCATGTACTAAAATAAATCCCACTTGGTAATGGAGGTCTTTCTTTTTCTATATCATTGGATTCTTTTTGATATTTTAATTATAAATTTTTAATCCATTCTCAAGAGATTTTGTCTTCTCATTTTTCTTTCTTTCTTGTTCTTATCTACTTTTGGCATCAGCAAGCCTCACAAAATGAGTTTGAAATTGTCTCCTTTGCCCTACCTTCTACCTACTGGCCCCTGTGGGCACTGCAGTCTGGGCAGGAGTTGGGAAATGTTTGTGTGGGGACCAGTGACACCAAAATAGAAGGGCTAAAGCTCGCTGGGGAGGACAAAAGCACACAATGGGTAGAGAACCGGTATGGCGCCTGCTGTCTCAGCTCAGTCCCTAGTAACAGACCCTGAGGGGGGCTGGTAGCCTGGTGCTTTGTTTTCAAGAAGTTCCCAGTCCACTGGCAGCAGGAGCTTTCAGGCTCTCGAGGGTAGAAAAGCTCTCCAGCAGCTTGGGAGCCTGCTGACTACCAAAGGTGTGAGAGAAGGAGGAACAACCCCCGCACACACACACCTACCCTTTCCATGGAACTCCAAGTTTCTCTGGGGTTGATCTCTGCTGAAATCTTGCTCCTTTTTGTTCTGCTCCATAGCTTCTTCCCCTGGAATCTCCAGTATGTTCTACCACTTTTCCCTCTGAATTATACCTGTGCTATGGTTTCTTTTCATCTAAAACTTTTCCTACTTTCTGAGATGATCTGGCAACTGATGTTGCTAGTCAACTGTCTTACCCCACCTCTCTAGGTTCTTAATTATAAATTCAATTGTTTCCACATGAAAAGTAATATTAACATGTTCTTCTCCTGTCAGTTTTGCTAAATTGTAATTTTCAAGGAATTGTGCATTTCATCTAAAGTTTCTAATGAATTGGCATGAAGTGCTGTGTAATATTCTATTATCATCCCTTTAATGTCTAGTAATGTATTCTGACTTTTCCTGAGAATGGTTATCTCTTTTTTCTCTTTTCATTTAATTTTACTGAAAGTTTATAAATTTTATTTAACTTCTGCAAGAAACACCTTTTGGTGTCATCAAGTGTCATCAATTTTCTCCATTGTTTCTCCATTTTCTACGTCATTGACATCTGCTCTTACCTCTATTATTTTCTTCTTTCTGCTTACTTTGGGTTTAATTTTCTCTTTTTTAACTTCCTAAGGAATAAACTTAAATTAGTGATTCTAGACCTTTCTTAATTTCTAATATAATCATTTAAACCTGTAAATTTTTCTCTAAATTTTATTTTAGTTGTATCAACTTAGTCCCATTTATTTATTTTTGCTTTTGCGGCCTGAGTTTTTGGTGTGATATCCAAAAAATCATTGCCAGGACCAATATATAAGAGCTTTTCCCCTATGTTCCCTTCTAGGAGTTTCATAGTTTCTGGTGTTATACTAAGTCTTTTATAGATTTTGGGTTGATTTTTGTGTATGGTGTCATATAAGGGTCCAATTTTATTCTTTTGCATATAGAAATCCAGTTTTCCTAGCACTATTTAAAGAAATTATCCTTTCTCCATTGTGTTTTATTGGTGTCCTTGCCAAAAATTAGTAGACCATTTGTATTGGATATATTTCTGGGCTCTCTATTTTGTTCCACTGGTCTATGTGTCTGTTTTTATACCAGTACCATACTGTATTGATTACTATAGCTTTGTAATGTAATTTTAAAGCAGAAAGTATGATGCCTCCAACTTTGTTTTTCTTTCTCAGAATTATTTCTGAAATTTGGGGTATTTTATAGTTCCATATGAATTTTAGGATTTTTTTTTTGTTGCTGTGAAAAATGCTATTGAGTTTTTGATAGGGATTGTATTGTGAGTGGGGACTGCATTGTGAGTAATATAAATGTTTTAATAACATTAATTCCTTGTACTAGTATATAATAGTTGTACATATTTTGGGGGTACAAGTGATATTTTGATACTTGTATATAATGTATAATGATCAAATCAGGGTAATTGGAATATCTATCACCTCGAATATTTATCTTTTCTTTATATTGGCAACATTCCAATTCTTCTCTTCTATAAATTTTAAAATATACAATACATTTTTGTTAACTATGATCTCTCTACTGTACTATTGAATACTAGAACTTATTCCATCTATCTAACTGCATTTTTGTACCCATTAACCAACTTCTCATCTCCTTCTCCCCCCTACCCTTCTAAGCCTCTGGTAACCACCATTCTACACTCTATTTCCATGAGATCCACTTTTTAACTCTCACATACGAATGAGAACATGTGATATATGTCTTTCTGTGCCAGGATTATTTCACTTAACGTAATGTCCTCCAGTTCTACCCAATCACTGCAAATTATAGAATTTAATTCCTTTTTGTGACTGAATAATACTCCATTGTGTATATATATCGCATTTTCTTTATCCATTCATCCACTGATGGACACTTATGTTAATTCCATATCTTTGCTATTGCGAATAATGCTGCAATAAACATGAAAGTGTATATATTCCTTTCGTATACAGATTTTTTGGATAAATACCCAATAGTGGGATTGCTGGATCATATGGTAGTTCTATTTTTAGTTTTTTAAGGAAACTTCATACTGTTTTCCATACTGGCAGTACTATTTTACCGTCCCACCAACAGTGTATGAGAATTCCCCATTCTTCACATCCTCACCAGCATATGTTATTTTTTTGTCTTTTTGATAATAGCCATATTAACTGGAATGAGATGATGTCTCATCATGGTTTTGATTTCCATTTCCCTGATAATCAGAGATGCTGAGCATTTTTTCACATACTTGTTGGCCATTTGTATGTCTTATTTGAAGAAATATCTATTCAGGTCTTTGCCAATTTTTTAATTAGATTATTTGATTTTCAGTCGTTTAAGCTTCTTATATATTATTCTCATATAATTCTTGTTATATTATTGTTATTAATGCCTTGTTTGATGAATAGTTTTATAAATTTTTATCCCATTCTGTAGGTTATTTCTTCACTTTGTTAATCATTCTTTGCTGTGCATGCAAAAGCCTTTTAGCTTGATTTAATCCCATTTGTCTATTTTTGCTTTTATTGACTGTGCTTTTGAGGTCTTACACAAAAAAGCTTTGCCCAGAACAATGTCCTAGGGCATTTCCCAATGTTTTCTTCTAGTAGTTTCTGAGTTTCAGGTCTAACATTCAAGTCTTTAATCCATTTTGAGTTGATATTTGTATATTGTGAAAGAAAGGGATCTAGTTTCATCTTCTGCATATGGATATCAAGTTTTCCCAGCACCATTATTAAAGAGACTGTTCTTTCTTAAATGTATGTTCAAGGCGTCTTCTTTGAAATGAATTAGATGGATATACATGATTTATTTCTGAGTTCTCTATTCTGTTCCATTGGTTTATATGTTTGTTTTTATAACAGTACCATGCTGTTTGGGTTATTATAGCTTTGCAGTATAATTTGAAGTCAGGTAGTGTGAGGCTTACAGCTTTGTTCTTTTTTCTCAGGATTGCTTTAGCTATTCATGGTCTTTTGTAGTTCCACAACAATTTTAGGATGGTTTTGTTCTATTTCTGTGAAGAATGTCATTGTTGTTTTTATAGGGATTGCATTGAACTTGTAGATTGCTTAGAGTTGCATGGACATTTTAACAATAGTAATTATTCCAATCTGTGAATATGAGGTATCTTCCCATTTTTTTGTATCCTCTTCAATGTCTTTCATTGGGGTTTGATAATTTTCCTTGTATAGATCTTTTGCTTATTTAGTTAAATTTATTTCTAGGCCTTTTCGTAGGTATCATAAATGGGATTGATTTCCTTTTCACATTGATTGCTATTAGCATATAGAAGTACTGCCGATTTTTTGAACATAAATTTTGTATCCTGCAACTTACTGAATTTGTTTATTAGTTCTAACAGGTTTTTTTGTGTGTGGAGTCTTTAGGTTTTTCTAAATATAAGATCATATCATCTGCAAACAAGGATAGCTTGACTTCTTCCTATTCAATTTGGATGCACTTTATTTCTTTCTCTTGCCTAATTGCTCTAGTAGGACTTTCAGAAATATGTTGAATAAAAGTGGTGAAAGTGGGCATCCTTGTCTTATTTCAGATCTTAGTGGAAAGGCTTTCAATATTCCCCAGCTAGTGTGATATTTGCTATGGAATTTTATTATATGTGCACTTCATTATTTTGAGGTATGTTCCTTTTATGGCCAATTTCTTGAGAGTTTTTATGATAAAAAGATGTTGAATTTTATCAAATGCTTTTTCAGCATTTATTGAAATGATCATATGGTTTTCGTCTTTAATTTTTTTGATGTGATATGTCATATTTATTGATTTGTATATGTTGAACCATCCTTGTATCCCTGACATGAATCCCACTTGATCATAGTGAATGATCTTTTTAATGTGTTGTTGAATCAAATTTGCTAATATTTTGTTGAGAATTTTTGCATCTGTGTTCACTAGGGATATTGCCCTGTAGTTTACTATTTTTGTTGTGTCCTTGTCTATATTACCAAGGTAATGCTAACCTTTTAGAATGAGTTAGGAAGTATTTCTTCCCTTCAATTTTTTAGAATAGTCTGAGTGGAATTCATATTAATTCTTCTTTTAAATGTTTGGTAAAATTTAGCAAGAAAACCATCAGGTCCTTGGCTTTTCTTTGATGAGAGACTTTTTAATATTGCTTTGATCTTATTACTTGTTATTGGTCTGTTCAGGTTTTCTATTTCTTCATTGTTCAGATTTTATAGGTTATAATCATCTAGGAATTTATCCATCTTTTCTAGGTTTTCCAATTTTTTGGCATATAGTTGTCCATATTAACAATATTAATTCTCCTGATAAATGAGCAAGGGATATCTTTCCATTTATTTTTGTCTTCTTCAATTTCTTGGATCAATATTTTATTGTTTTCAGTGTACATATCTTTCACCTTCCTGGTTAAATTTATTTCTAGGTATTTTATTTCTTTGGATGCTATTATAAATGGGATTTTAAATTTCTTTTTCAGTTAGATTGTTATTTGTGTATAAAACTGCTATTAATTTTTGTAAGTTTATTTTGTATCCTGCAACTTTACTGAATTCATATACTAGGTCTAACAGTTTTTTTGGTTGAATCTTTGGGATTTGTTCCATATAGGATCATGTCATCTGCAAATAGATGTAACTTTACTGTTTCTTTTCTTTTTTGATTTGGATGGTTTTTATTTCTTGTCTGATAGCTCTTGCTAGTACTTCCAGGAATATGTTGAATAGCAGCTGTGAGAATGGGCATCCTTTCCTGTACTGAATCTTAGTGAGGAAGCTTTCTGGTTTTCCCCATTAATTATAATGTTAGCTGTGAGTTTTTCACAAATGGCCTTTATTATATTGAAAAACTTTCTTTCTGTACCTAAACTGTTGAGAGTTTTTATCAAGAAATGATGTTGGACTTTGTCAAATGCTTCTTACATATCAACTGATATGATCATGTGGATATTTTCTTTCATTTGGTTAATATGATTTATCACATTGATTGATTTGTATATGTTGAACTCACCTTACAGGCCAGGGATAAATCCCACTTAGTCACATTGTATAATTTTTTTGATGTGTTGCTAGAGTTAGTTTGCTAATATTTTATTGAGGATTTTTGCAACAATGTTCATCAGAGATACTAGTCTGTAGTTTTCTTTTTTTGTAGTGTCTTTATTTAGCTTTGATAAAAAGGTGATGCTGGCCTCCTAAAAGGTGTGTAGATGTATTTCTTCTAGTTCTAATTTTTGGAAGTGTTTAGGAAGAATGGATATTAATTCTTCTTTGAATGTTTTATAGAATTCAGCCATGAAGCTCTCTGGTCCTGGACTTTTTTTTTGTTGAGGTTTCTTTATTACTTTTTCAATCTCTTTATTTGTTATTGGTCTATTCAGGCTTTCTATTTCTGACTCAATCTTAGTAAGTGGTACTTTTCTAGAAACTTATCCATTTCCTCTAAGTTATTAAATTTGTTATCATATAATTGATTATAGTATTTCCTTATCCTTTTATTTCTGTGGCGTCTATTATAATTTCCTCACTTTCATTACTTTATTTATTTGAGTTTTCTCTCTCTTTATTAGCTAGACTAGATAAGTGCTAGTCATTTTTTATTTTTTTGAAAAACAAACTCTTAGTTTTTTTTGTTTTGTTTTGTTTTGTTTTATTTATTTCAGCATATTATGGGGGTACAGATGTTTAGGTTACTTATGTTGCCCTTGCCCCCCCCCCCAAGTCCGAGTTTCAAATATGTCCATCCTTCG
>CAUYRB010046628.1:0-10119 GCA_963574695.1 Propithecus perrieri
TTGTCTCTTCATTTTGTTGATTGTTTCCTTTGCTGTGCAGAAGCTTTTTAGTTTAATATAGTCCCATTTGTCTATTTTTGTTATTGTTGCCTGTGCTTTTGAGGTCTTAACCATAAAATCTTTGCCTGAACCAATGCCCTGGAACATTTCCTGTATGTTTCCTTCTACTAGTTTTATAGTTTTGGGTCTTACATTTAAGTCTTTAATCCATTTTGAGTTGACTTCTGTATATGATGAGACATAGAGATCTAGTTTATTCTTTTGCATATGGATATCCAGTTTCCCCAGCACCATTTATTGAAGTGACTATCCTTTCCCCAATGTGTTTTCTTTGCACCTTTGTTGAAAATCAGTTGGCTGTAAATATGTAGATTTATTTCTGCATTCTCTATTCTGTTCCATTGGTCTATCTGTTTTTATTACCAATACCATACTGTTTTGGTTACTGTAGGTTTATAGCATATTTTGCAGTCAGGTATTGTGATGCCTACAGTTTCGTTCTTTTTGTTCAGGATTGCTTTGGCCATCTGGACTCTTTTTTGGTTCCATACAAATTTTGGCATTGTTTTTTCTATTTCCATGAAAACTGTTATTCCATTCTTTTTATATCCTCTCTCAGTTTACTTCATAGAGCCCTGAATTTGAATCTCTAAGTTTGTGGCTCTTAATTCTTTATCTTGAAGAATCACCTGGATAGCATGTTAAAATGCAGATTCCCTGACCCTGCCTTATAGGGTTCTAGCTCTGTAGGTTTTTGGTGAGGCCCAGAATTGCATTTACAGAAGCATCCAGAGTGTTTGTGATCCAGACAGTCATATGGATCACAGTTAGAAAAATAAGACCAAATGTAGGAAATTTTCTGTATCCACCTGAGCTTTGCTTTCTCATCATGCTGCTACTTTATCATTTACTGGGTAGTCAACTATGTGCAAGACATTATTCTAGGATCTTTATGCACATTATATTATTTTGTCTTCATAATAGTCCTATATTCTAATAGTACCCTGGTTTACATTGAGGAAGCTAACTGGAATGTCCCAGAAAACTCTTTCACTAATACGTCTGGCCCTGGGCTGAGTAGGCTGGAAAACCTGAGGGCTGGCTGGCATTGCTTATTCTTTATTTTGTGTCAATGTTGTGCATATGCATCCCTTAGCAATACAATATTACATGTTCTGAAGTTCCTTTATTTGCACTGCTATATGATTCAATTGAATGAATATAATATCTGTTGAAGAATAACCATGGTCCAAGAATGGTATATGTCAAGTTGGAATTTAATTTTTAGAGCTACAGTATTCTGGAGTAAGTTCAGTGAGTTGCCCTGAAATCTTCTTCCAAATAAGGTGAGATGTGAAAGGCACTTTTTGATTGACTACAAAAGAGAACTGAGAAGCCTCTCTTGGCATGGGCCATTATTGCAGCCTGGTGGCTTCTGGGAGGGCATTAAACCTGCCACAGTCTCTACAAGATCTAGGATAAGTGGCAGAGACTCAAGCAGGCTCAGAGTCAGGCAGCAGTCGAGTTTGCACATGTACAAGGTTGGGCAGAGATTTCTTTTAACACGCAAATTATCCATTCCCTTGTCAATGGACAAGTGTCGTTTTCAGGGTTTTTTTTTCTTTTTTGCTATTAAATATAATGCTCCTATGAACATTTTGGACATATCTCTTGGTGCACATGGGAAAATTTCTCAAGAGAATATTCCCAGGAATGGAATATTTGGGTCACAGTGCATGTGCATCTTCAAATGTTTTAGGTAATGCTAAATTGTTTCCCAAAGGGTTTGTGCTGGTCTACTCTCCCACCAGCAGTGTGCTATATACATTCCTACAATAATGTGCTCCTTCTGGCTTGCAATGAATGAACAGATCCCTTTTGAGTCAATCTGGGATGTGATAGGAGAGTTGAATAAATACTACATTATGGAATCCATATAGGATCAGCATCAGGGATCTTTAGGCAGAAGCTTGGTTTATCCTTTTTTTTTTGGTATCAAAGTGCCTTGCCGTGTGCTGGCGCTTGGAGGTTTATGAACATACTCAAAATTCTAACCCATGAATTGCCTTTCTACCTGGTTTGTGTATTTTTAAAATCCTTAAAAGTCTGGTATGCATTATATTTGCTCTGAAGTAGGCATAATTCCAATCTGTCATGAAGGATTTTTGTGTGGGTTTATAATAATGGGTTTAATGGCTGAAAAGCATAATGCAATGTTCATATAGATAATGAAATTGGTACATCAAAACAAAAGTGGAGAGATGCTCAGAGGCTGAGTTAATGAGAGAAGACTTAAACACACAAAAATCTTTCAATGCCATTAAGTACAGTGCAATTTCAGATGTGTAATTATTTGGGGTCATCCAGGATGCAGAACAGCTGTGACCGCCTAGCTTAGCAGGTGCCGGTCCTCAGCCAATCTCTACAGTGGTAACAAATTTAGGTCACTGGGAAAGGCAGCTCTCGCTGTTCCTGTCATTTTCTAACCATCTGAAAAATGACATGGTGTTGTTCTGCAGGAAGGCTAATAAGACTTCAAAGAGTCATAGAAGGATACAGAGAACTTACAAAGTCCAAGGAACGTTGGAACACTAGGAGGAAAAATGTGGGCCTTTTCCTTTTTGCTACCGAATTGCCAGAAAGAATCCTGCTCACGTTGATCACGACTCAGAGTTAGCATCTCAGAAGTCAGCAGAAGTCTGTGAAATTACGTGGTGATTCAGCTCTGTCCTTGAGGGACAGGTGTCCACTTCAGAAAACCACCAACCTACTCAGCAGCCCTAGCGACAAAGCCAATCAGCGGCTGAGTCAACTGCAGGAAGACATCTCTGGGAGAAGGAGAGGAGGAGCAGTGAAACTTCCCTTTAGAAATAAAATTCCGTTCCATGCAAAAAATGTATGCTACATTTCTATTACGTCCACTGCAGTGAATTGGGCATTGTGGGGGAGACAGAGAAGAAGGAAGACGTGGCCTTGGCTTCTAGGAGCTTCCGATCAGACTTGTTCTTTGCTTGAAAACAAAAGAAAGGCAAGAAGAAAGAAATCATGCAGTTGTCGAGCTAAACTAAGCCTTCGCACTACCTTGCTTGCAAAATTATAGTTTGCAAACTTAACGTTAGTGATTTTCAGAAAAAGATAGGCAGCGGAAGCACAGGAGCTGGTACTTTCTTAGATGTATTTTGCCTGTGAAAGTGAGAAAAGGCGTAGACCAGAAATTCTCTCTGGATATGGAGAGCTGGGGAAAAGTCGGCCTCTTGTATCAAAGAGAGAACTGAAACTGTTGCTTGCTTGCTTCTGTGTGTTTGACACTGCGGTGGGGTGAACTGGGCCAATGTCAGCCCAGAAAAATTGGAACAGCCTGAGTATATCTGGAAGCAAATACTCCACAGATGGAGAGGGAAGTGGGAGGTTAGCTTAGACCACTTGATTTTAATTAAACAGCTTTCAGTTTTGTGAACTTGGAAAAGAAAAGGCAAGCAGAACTGATAAAGTCCATGTGACATTGACTCTATTTCTTTAACACCTCCTAGATAAATAACAAGAGTGAAGTCTGTTATTGCTAAACATGGGCCCTGTTACAAGTCCCTTTCCTAAGGATAGGGTTCCCGTTGCTGGAAACAAGTATGAAGTATATGAGTAGCATAGGATTAGAGAAGGAGGTCTTAATAATTGTTGGCATATATCTGAAGAAAGGGCAGATGTAGCAGTGAAAGTTTCTACTTCGGGATGTTTGACAGAACATCTTCGAGGGAGGGAACATGGTTTCATGGTTAGTAGAACAGATGGACGGAAGGGCAGCTCCACCCTCCTTCTTTAAGGGACTCCAGCACTCTTGGGTAACATTTAGAATGCAGCCATCCAGAAACATAATGAGGCCAGATGCAGGAACCATGCCAGGGTCCAGGTGTACGCAACGTTGGGGGTGAACTACTTTGTTGCTTACAATGAAAGCTGACTCAGGTTCTCTTTCTGCTGGAGGCTTTATAAAGCCATGACGGAGAAGCGAGATGGCGAGACAGTCTATCATTGCCTCTACCATCTTCATTCCTACCCCTAATCTTACTACTGTCAACCTTCTCCCCCAATGCCATACCTGTCTTATTCGGAATCGATTAGCCAGAAAACATAGTAGCAGCCATTACTGACATTTTCATGTTGGACATACAATGTCTAGGTCATTCATTCTCAACCAGGAGTGATTTTACCCTCCAGGGGACACTTAACGATATCTGAAGACATTTCAGGTTATCACAACTGGGGAGGTGATGCTACTGGCATGTAATACGTAGAGGTCAGTGATGCAACTAAATATCCTACAATGCACAGGACAGCACCCCCCCAATCCCCACATCTAAGAATTCATTGGGCTCCAAATATTAATAGTGTCAAGGTAGAAAAACCTGGGTCTAAGTTAAGATCTAATTTTTGCTGAGAAAAGTTGGAAAGGTGGAATGGAGTTGGATCAAATTGTGCCGGTGGACCTAATTTTGTAAAGTTGATTTTTTGGCTTTATTTCATTGGCCATTAAATATTATCAGGCAGTTTTAATGACGTTTTTGTCACCAACGTTTTTATACCCCCTATTATCAATTTTCTTTTTATGAAATGTTGCTGATCCCATTTGTGAATCTCATCTTTGTTCTGTTAGTTGCTGACATTGAGGTAAAGGGGAGATTTCCTGCCTACCTTCTAATTCTCTTGTTTTTCGTAAGTGGGAGGAATCTTGCTGTCTAATGATCTGTTTTGCTCCGGAGAAAATTACATACTAAGAAACAGCAACATATTGCATGTGGCCATTAATTTGATATTTATTCTCTTTAATTTATTTAAACTTAATTCAGATAATTTTTATTTATACCTCCATTGTTAGTATTATGAATACATTTAAATGTTCACTATTGTGAATCCACAAAAGATCTTGACTTGAAATCTGCAGAATGTTCTACACCTGACTGTGTCATCTTCCGTCGTGATCTCCCAGAGTATCTGCTGCTTCAAGGGCAGATGGCACAATGGCTTGATTTGGTGGGCTGTGCTCCATAACTTGGGATATGGTAGAGATTTGGAGATTTAGTGCAGATGCCCAAATATTAGTTGACCTTGAATGTAAAGAACTCTCCATGAGAAGATCCTGGATTTCATCTTGAACATAGGAATATTTGTGGATTTAGATAAAATAATCAAACATCTAAAATATTTAATAAATTTGGTTATATTAATACATTTAAAAATCTCATTATTACATAACAAAATAACTGAACAGTATTTTTTCCCCTTCTAACTTTTGTAAAACAATTTAGTCCAGCTCATCACATGTGTCTTCAAATAGGGCATCTTCAGCCCTCTTAGAGCTACTTTCTGAGCTGTCTCCTGTGACATTTTTCCATGTCATAGTCCATCTATTTTTGAGAAGCGGTTGTTTCTGAATTATACAGGATGCTGTCATTGAAATTTTATCCTGCGCTGTAGGTGCCCATTCATATAACATTAAGAATTATTTTTTTCTTTCATTTTTTATGTGTATATTTACAATCTTCACTTGTAATTGTAAGGTCATATATCTGCAGGAATAATGATTATACCTGTTCAAAAATTTTTAACAAATTCTGAGGAGTGACTTTTGTAAGCAACAATAAACTAGCAGAGATTGAGGTCATTTCAGAATTTATCTTAAACCATATTTTGTTGTTCATGATAAAGTAATTGGGATGACAGTTAAGGTAAATGGTTCTATAAGATCACAAGTAGAAGGATATTTTCTCTTTTCTAAGGTACAATCTTTTAGGGAAAAAAGCTCTCACCTTAATATTTGAGCATACAAAGTATGTAACTGTATATTTATCTACTTTGGTTCATTAGGTGTTATTCTGAGACTTACCCTTGGCTCTCCTCTGATTAATTCACTCATTACCTGACTATAACTTGCAGAAGCACCTGATATCATGGTTAAAAACTGGTTTAAGAAAAGATTTTTTAAAAATTCTAAGCTCAGTTAAATTTTGCTTCAATAATTCTTTAAAAAGCTACTAACTGGATTTACTCTAGTCCCTGTTCCAATCCCTAAACTGTAGAAAAGACTCTTACTTATTGCTTAAATAAAAGCTCCCTGAGTAATGCTCTCATGGGAGAGCCGCAGAGCCAGGTGCACTGTTTGTGTGACTTCATCCTGAAACCACCGCATGTTTACTCTCGGAGAGATAGCAGTATGTTTCTGAAATAGGTTAGAAGTAGGTTAAAAAAAAAATGCCTTAAGGAAAAAAAATGAATAAAAATGAATAAAATGTCAAGCCAAAGCACATGGGTTCCAGGTGTGCATCCAAGACAGCTTCAAGAGAGATGTAAATATTTCCTGAGCAACTGGGCTTATCTCTTGATGTATATCTTAGAGTTATCTAAACAACAAAAATGCAAGTAAGGCAGTATGCACGAGAATGCGTCTTGAATTTCAACCTCTCCAACATTTACTACCTGGGTGACTTTGGACAAGTCACACCTTCTTTCCATCTTTCCTTATCTCTAAGGGTGCTTCTCAGGGTGACAGCCAGAAAAATATGAAAACACGTACTTGGAAATACCTTACATACAAACATCAGTTGAAACTGATTAGTAAAAGTATTAAGCTGTGCTGGTGGTTTAGTGATTATTACTCCTGTCTTTGATTGACGATACTTTATTTCTACCATTTTGATGGTAAGGGTCTGGAATTGTCTTGAGGACTGCAATAGTATTCTGTATTTATAATGGGGGGAAATTACAAATACTTTTGCTTTCAAAATCTGGAACAACGGAAGCTAGGAATCAGTAGGCAGTTTTAAGCTTTTTCCAAGTGGAGTTTTTCCCTGGTTCAGTTTTCCATGGATATGGGGATATATGAGTTTCCCTCCAAGTTGTGGAGTGTTTTATTTCCTGGAACCTTTTCACAGTAAGTCATCACTTGTTCTTTGTTTACATGGGCCCATGGCCATGTTTGAATCAGGTCCGTGTAAACTTTGACTCACGGACTGAGACTGCTGGACAAGACAGCAAACTAGCTTGGGAGGCTGACTCCCTTCTCTAAACTCAGCCTGGAAAGGCCGTACACACAGCTGGGAGGATGATCGGTATTGGAATCAGTACAACTCCTACGGTAACAAAGGTGTTAGGGTCGTTTTCTGGGAGGTAACAGCAGCCCAAACCGAAGAGAGCCTGGTGCCGCTAACTAGGGGATGCCGTGGGATCCATGCGTTCTAATTGTCCCAGTGTTTTCATCCTACGTTGCCTTGGATGGATAATCAGTAGGTGACAGGACATGACAGTCCTTGGCCGTCACCAGCGAATGAGGCAGGTAATGCGAGAGTACTGGAGAGGAGCTCTGCGCACTATCATTTCGCGTGGGGAGGTGGGCTGCCTCTTCTTGGTTAGTGGGCAAGATAATTACAACAGAGGAAAGCAGATCCCAGGAAAAGCAGTACCTGACAGAAGAAATGGGGAGTTCAGCAAGTGGTAGTGTTGAGAATTAGGGTGGAAATAGAAAATGCCAGATTTGTAATAATGAGGTTCTTTCCTCTAAGACATTTGCATATCTCCTAAGTGTTCCAGGAGGAGAGTGCATGCTAGGTCTAAGCTTTCATCCATAATCCTAAATAAGTACTACTAGCTAAGGTAGTCAATAGTCCTAATGGAATTTGGGCTCATAGGAGGGGAGAAAAAAGATATTTGAGGAGGAATATTTTTTAAGAGAAAAAATAGATACTGAAGGATCTTAACAGAGGGAGCTGAATTCACTGCCCACATAAAATAAGAATATGAAATAAGCAAGATAATTAATAAATAAATAAGGAGGAGGAAAGGATATTGCAAATATGAAGCAGGAACAATGAAGACCAAGAATCAAATGAAGATAGGAATAAAACATATAATAGCAAAATGTATATAACGAAAGAATAAATCTGTGAGATAAAAGATGTGGTTAGGAAATTTTTCCCAGAAGCTACAATAAAGGAATAAAAGATGGAAAATATCTAAGAACTAAAATAAGGAAATATAAAAGTAGAAAGGTCAACTTTGATCTTCTAGATAAAACTAAATGGAATAGAGAAATTTTTGTTGTTGTTGAGATGTGTTTAGAATTAAAGAAAGATGGAAGAGTCAGATCAAAAGAGCCCCATAAAGCAACAGGCAACATTGATTTTTTTTACAGAAAACCCTAAATCTTGACACATTATATTTAATTTAAAATACCAAAGACAAAATTCTAAAAGCATCCACATAAAAAAGAACATTTTGCTATAAATTAAGAAAATTGGGGTCAAATTTTTCAGTGGCAACACTAGAATATTAAAGTACTATTTTTAAAATATTGAAGGAAAATAACGTCAGACGTAGACTTTTATATGCAATATAAAATAACAGCTTCTGATATAGAAGTGTATATTTAAACTATCATTTAAACACTAGTTGGAATAAAATAAAGGCATTTTGAGATACACATATGAAGCAAAGGCACATAAAACCTCATGGAAACATTCTACAGAAGGTAGTCTACAGAGGACATGAATGATTCCAAAAACAAAGGTTAAGATTGACCAAATAAGCAATGGCAAAAAAAAAAAAAAAAGGTGTGTGATGATTTGTATATGTGTGTCACAGTGTTGTTCAATAGACCTTTCTGTTCTGATGGAGGCACTCTATTTGTACCGTCCAATATGGTAGACCTGAGCCATGTGGGGCTATTAAGATTTAAAGTGTGTCTATGTGGCCATGGAACTGAGTTTTTAATTTTATTTAATTTTAATGAGTTTAAATTTGAATAACCATATATGGTTAGTGGCTATTACAATGTACAGCATAGTTGTATAATAATCCAGATACAATGTTTCAGATTACACTGAAATATGTTGAGGGGTAGGGAACATGCAGAGATCAGAGGATTTTGATAACATGCTGAGGTCCTTGTCCTATTCAAAGGGAAGAAATAAGTAATAATGTGCTCTAAAAAAATACAGTATGAGCTTTAACATATTAGCAGAAACCAGCTAAAAAATAGGCATTGAATTTTGGCCTTCAAACCAGAGGAAAAAAAATTAATCTGATCAACAGAAAGCAGGAAGAGAAAAAAAATAAGCAAGAAGAAAGGCATGTAAATAGAAAATATACAATAGAATGACAGGAATAAATTGTAATATGACAGTAATTAAGGTAAATGCAAATAGGTTAAACACGCACATCAAATCACAGAGACTCTCAGAGAGGGAAATAAGATGCTATCGTACATTGTCTATAAGAAATATTCCAAACAAAGAGAAAAAAGATACGAAATAAATGGCTAGACTATATGAGACTATTATTGATTTTTTATTATCAATTCTAATAACAGAGAAAATAGAAGTCAAACTATACAAGTAACAGATATGAATATTACGTATATTAAAAAAAGAAAGAGGATATCAAAAAGAAAATAATCAGAAACATGCACATCTACCTGTACGATGAAGAAAGATACATTATGAGGAAAAAGTAAATAAAGCAACAATTGCAGTTGAAGTTCTTAACACACCTTCAAGATGACAAACTGGTCAAGAAAATAAAAAATAAAAAGAAGAAAGATTTAGAAGATTTGGGAAAAAACCTTCTGATCAATAAGCTCAAATCAATACATGTATATAGAATTTTACACTCCCAAACAAAATACGCATTCTTTCTGCACATGGTGAATATTTATAAAGTCTCAAATTTTATAAAATCAAAATTATAAAAATTAGAGATCCATAACAAAAAGATAGTTGTATTTTTTTTCTTTATTTAAAAAAAATAGATTTAGGGGGCAAAAGTTTTTTTTTTTTTTTTTGAGACAGAGTCTCACTGTGTTGCCCGGGCTAGAGTGAGTGCCGTGGCATCATCCTCGCTCACAGCAACCTCAAACTCCTGGGCTCAAGCGATCCTCCTGTCTCAGCCTCCCGAGTAGCTGGGACTACAGGCATGCACCACCATGCCTGGCTAATTTTTTTCTATATATTTTTAGCTGTCCAATTAATTTCTTTCTATTTTTAGTAGAGACGGGGTCTCGCTCTTGCTCAGGCTGGTCTCGAACTCCTGAGCTCAAACAATCCGCCCGCCTCGGCCTCCCAGAGAGCTAGGATT